>APFE030001287.1:0-82684 GCA_000404065.3 Pinus taeda | reverse complement strand
TAAACATTTTTCTTTTCAAAACATGTCCAATCATGGAGTAACAAGTATAGGAAAAGTACACCTTAATAAGCCAACAGATCAACTAATATTTCTGAATCAATATGCATACATCAAGCACTCAATAAAAGGGAAAATACCTTGAGGTAGGCACATGTATAAAACTCCTCACCTCTTGCATTAAATGCATAATATTTTTAAAATGTTTAGACAGATGAGGAAGAACGTTTAAGCAATACAATTACAATATTCCAATTGAAAGGAAAAGTTTGTCACCATAGAAAATATACCCATGGTACAAAATTTTCTGGATGTGTTTCAGGAGAAGATTCTGAGTTGTCACCCAAGGGAGATATAGACTTTACTATGGAATTGAACCCCAGGGCTACATCAATATCCCAGGTTCCTTATCATATGAGTGTACCAAAAATGAAAGAGTTGAAAATGCAGTTACAGGAGTTTGATAAAAAATATATTTTCCCAAGTGTATCACCTTGGGGAGCTCCTTTACTCTTCATTAAGAAGAAGGATGGAACCTTATGTTTATACATGGATTATCGACAACTAAATAAACTGATAGTAAAAAATAAATACCCCTTGCCTCGTATTGATGAACTATTTAACCAAATGAATGGAGCTATAATATTTTAGTGGGATCCTGAATATAAGTTTTTATGGTAGCAAGCTAAAAATTAAAACAATAGTGAACAAGAATTGGGTTATTAGATAAATTAGGAAAACATGTTGATTTATCAAGGAAGAATGTACGTACCTAACCATAAAAATATTCAACAGCTAATTAGAGATGACTATCATAAAACTCCTTATGCAGCCCATCCTCGGTATCATAAATTAATCACTACACTCATAAAAGAATATTTTAGGCCCATTATGAAGTGAGAAGTGGCTGATTATTTGGCTCGTTGTTTAGGATGCAAGCAAGTAAAAGTGGAGCACCAACATCAGTCTGGATTAGTCCACCCAATTCCTATTCCATAATTGAAGTGGGAAACCATTTCAATCGATTTTATTATAGGGTTACCTATGTCCAAAAAGTAAAATGACTCCCTAATGGTGGTAGTTGATAAATTGAGCAAGTAAGATCATTTCGTACGAGTACAGTCTACTTTTAAGACCATTTAAATGGCCAACATATTCATGAAATATATTTTTAGATTACATAGAATACTAAAGGTTATAATTTTAGACAAAGATGTAAAATTTACATATGCATTCTAGATAAATTGTAGCACAACCTAGCATCCCTAGACTAACATGCAGACTGAGCGAGTAAATCAAATTGTGGAAGATATGTTGTCAATTAATGTGATGCAACAACCATCTAAATGGGAGGATTACATACATTTAGTATAGTTTTCTTAAAATAACAACTACCATACGTCATTACGGATAAGTCTGTTTGAGGTAATATAAAAACGAAAGTGAAGAACACCCTTAAATTGGGGTGGTACCAAAGATAAATTAATGCTTGGACCTGTCATGTTAAAGGAAATCGAGGATACACTTAAGAATATACGCTCGAACTTAAAGACTACTCAAGACTGACAGAAACATTATGTCGAAAGGAAGAGAAGTTGTTTAGGAATTTCATATTAGAGACCATGTTTATATATGAGTACGAGCCAAGAAGAGTGCCTTGTAATGGGGTGGTTCCACTAAAATAACACCCCAATTTTGCGTCCCTTTCCAAATATTGTCTCAAATTAGGCCTGTAGCTTATCAATTTCTATGTCCAGCCGCATACGTGTGCATAATGTCTTTCGTGTTTCCGTATTAAAAAAATATGTATATGATCATAACCATATAATCAATTGGTAGGACATATGGGAAACTTATTCAACCATAAGAAATATTTAATTATTAAGTTTAGTTTGCAAGTAAAGGCTGCTAAGAAAGAATGACTATTTTTGAATGTTATGTGTAGATCAAACCGGAAGGCGAGTTCCTGGTCGAGCCTCTCCGTATAGTCGATTGGAGAGAAGTAACGTTGCAGTGGCAAGTTATCACCCAAGTTAAAGAGTAATGGTAGCACTTTGGGCCAGAAGAAGCCACTTGGGAGGATGAACAAGTCATTAAGGAATCTTACCAAGAATTATTTAAAAAATATAAACATTGAGATGATGTTTAAGCTAAGGTGGGGAAGATGTGATGTCTCCAGTAATTGTAAATATTATTATCGTAGTAAAACAAACTGAACATTGTTAATTGACTTACGAAGTTAAAAATAAATTATAAATACTATTAATTATGTTAAAATATTTTGATTATGCCATGCAAAAAACAAATTTCTTGAAGGATATCGGATTATTCATCTCTCACATGTCAGGTGGTTAGCGTAGGAAGTTACCTACCCCTAACCACCCCAACGATATTTATTCTCTGAAAAAAAAATCAAGAGGATATGGGTGCCTATGGTGAAGAAGGAAAACAAAATACTAAGAACAAGAACCTATGCTGAGAAGTCAGAAAAGTTGTTCAGGCTACATTGGACTAAATCTGGTTAGGACTAGATAGCCATAGTGCACATATAGCTTCAGTTTAAAATTCCTGCATGTGAGGAATAATTGAGGGGCACAGTTAGCAAGTAGTTGTTGATCTCATGGTTGGGAGGAACTGGGCATGTTACATTCAGGTAATGGATTGGAAGGTGAGTCATAACTAAGGACATGGCAAATTCCGTTCTTATATTGGCATGAAAAATTTAGATAAGTATTTTTTCTTCTTTGAAAGATTAATTCATTTCTGTTTAGAATGATCTGTTATAAAGTGCAAGTGTAACTAAAATTGCTTACAGTGAGCAAATGAGCATGAATCTAGTTAAAACTCAAAAGTACAAAAAATAGTTTTAGCATAAAGAAAACACTAACTACAAATTTTGAGGATTGAAACTGAATGTTACTTTAGTAGGATGTAAATCTTGAGAACTAAACTGAATATTATATCCTACAAAAACAAAATATAAATGGAAACTCAAAAAGACAATTACGTTTCTAAAATCCATGTGAAAGCAAATTTTGGTACTTGGGTAAGCCTTGTCTAAAAAAAAATCATAGAAAGAAAATATCCTTAAAAAAGGATTGTAAGAGATGAACAAACAAATTAAGTAATGACAAAGAATAGAACAAAGAATCGATCTTCTAAAAATCGTAATATATCAAAACAATAAGAGACAAGTATGCAAGTTAAATAAAATTAGCAGTCTCATAGACTCCATGATTGAACCCCATACATTAAGCATACCCTCATTATAAAAAAAAGAACCATTAAAACACAGAACAGGTCAAACCATAGTTCAGAGAAAACCAATAATTTACATAACATCATAAATACCACTGAAGGCTTATCTCAGATAACCACAACAAGTTAAACACCACAAAAAATATTCTTTTGCTCTCAATGCCAGAAAAACCAGCTAGATGAGGCACACTTGAAATCCTCCAGAAGTCCGATCCTGCGAAGACTAAGGGGTGGTAGCTCACGTGGTTAGAACTTTAGACTTAAGTAATATATTGACTTCCTAAATGATATCAATCACATAATAGAATCATAAACATAATTAAAAAGGAGTCTAGGAATCATCGGAGGGGTGATATTTTTGCATGTACGAAGGATTAATATCATCATGAAAACCTTGTAATAAAAATGAAAATCATAACCATGGTAAATAGTAATAATCTTCTAAATTGAAGGATCCTTCTTGAGTAATAAATTTTCATTGTCTTTATATATATATATATATATTTGTTGGAAATATTTACTAGGGTATGTGACACTATGTTTAGGTGACATGTAATACTTAATAGATATATATATCCCTAGGATAAGAACTAAGAACCAATTCCCATGATCTTTGAAATGGGTGGAGGTCTACTCCCAAGACTCCCTGGAATGATAGAGTCCATCAAATTTGCGATTCTAAAAAGGTGTAATATTGAAAACACTTCATTTGAGACTATGAAGCTCTTACTTACATCCGCTCTCAATTCACTAACATCTCTCACAATTCCAATCTTCTTGACTTATTAAGCTAGCCAAACTATCACTGTCTTGGAGTGCTTTTTTCTCTTTTTGTTTTTAGCATAGAAACAAGATTTGGAAAAATCACAATTAGATTCTTTTTCTTTTCTTGAGGTCGAATAGAACACACTAGCCATACTGGACATTAAGCACCACCACCATCATCATCATCATCATCATATATATATATATATATATATAGATATAACAAAATAATATTTTTGGGAGCCATAATGATATTTCAATGTCCATATAAATAACATAATTACATGAACTAAATAATTAAGTAATTAATTAATATTTTACTTTATTTTCACTTTTAATGTGTAGCAATAATTGAATGATTTCTTTGTCTGTTGGTTTATATGTACTCATTTGAAAAAATTTAATATAGAACCATTAATATGATAATAAAACAAATTATTTCAATATGCATCTTTGACTAAAAGATTATTGTATCAATGTATAAAGGAATTTAACGTTTTTTAATAATAGCTCCTTTATAATTCAAATATTTGGTGTTGGTTGTTTGGGCGGGGGTGGTTGGAATGTGTGGTGTCTCATTCTTATATTTTTCTTTTGATAATAAAAGAGTTGATGTATTAAATTTTTTTAAAGCGGAGAATGTGAATATTTCTAATTCAACTAAGTTACTATATCATATAAAAACAAGTGAATAAAAAAATATATATTAAATATCTTATTTAGTGTAGTTCTCAAAACCATTATTATTTATTTCAAGACTAGATTTTATTATAAGTAGACTAAATCAAATCTCTTGATGAAAATCATTTCTCAAATCTTGACAAATCCAAAAAGTGAAATAAATTTATTAATTGCAAAATATAATAATTATTTAATTATATATTTATATATAACATAAATAAAATTAATCCTAAGTAGATGGTATTTAATCAAGAAATATCCATACTGCTGCAAGATGCAAATAAGTACACAAAATCATTAATTAAATATATTATTACGAACTCTAAGTTGATTATAATATCATTGAAGGGTTTGTGATAATAATCATAATGCATATAAACCCGTCAAACAGGGTTTCTCCACTAAGGGTTACTAACCTGCCATGGTTTTTCTCAAATGCATATTTACCCACTAAAAGGAAACAAAGTCGTAAGATGAGCTGCTGAAATGATAATATCCAAAAGGTTTGAGTATACCATGTTTACCTTGCATCTAGTGACAACGCAAAAAAGACAAAAGACCATGGTACCTACACCATAAGACCTTACATGACTAAAAGTCTGTTACTTTTAGATGTTATTAAGAAAATATGGATTTCACAAAAATTGACTTGCAAAAATGAAATCTTTAGAAATAATGGTGGAAATTGAGCAGTAGCTTAGATTAGGCCCATAGAGACAATATCCCTTATCTGCCTATGCCATTCAAGATCCAACATAAGTATCTCTACTTTTCACTATTTCATATGAATCTACCTCACCCTTTGAATTCTTTACTGACACATCTTCGAACCTATACAATGAATGTTGTTCCACTTCCAAAGCTATGATATTTTTGTCCCTTTTCATCACCAAGTATCTGCATATTGTCAACAAAACCTCTACATGAATATTTTTCTTTGTAATCTGGTTAACCAAAAATAATTTTCTACTTAGAGAATCATTTTTGAACATAAACTTTATCTCCTTCACTTCACTTCTTTTCTAGCAAACATAAATGTGCATTGTTGCTGCCTCTTGTCAATAACCCCCACAAGTATCTTAGTGGTTTGCATAATGATATATTACATGACTTGGTAGTAGATTTTGAAATTAAATCAATACCGACTTGTGCCACCTTGTTCGATGAACAAAAGAGGTCTTCATAATTTGCTGTAAAAAACTTGGCCTAAGGATGCTAGTGCTGTAGTTTTATTCTTTCTTGGTTTGCTCATTTAGAAAATGTAATCAATGGAAACAAACTCTTGTAATGAAATTTATGGTTTTGGTCTTGCATTTCTAGTGCATTTTGTAGGATCTTATTAGTGAGATACCTAACCTAGTTTGACCCTCTCTTGGATGCATAAATCTTACACACGTGAACCACTTGTTTTGAATACTCACCCTTTTGGTAGATCCATAGCACCCTTGTAGACAACTGTGTTATGTTGGTAACTGATAGATTACAAATAAAGCATATATTGTAGGAATGGTTTTTGACTTTCGTGCCATATTATAGGCATGTGTCCACTTTTTCTTTTGTGTGAAATCTGCGTTTCAATTTTGGACCATGAATAGAGAATGTTTTAATGACATCCTATTCCTCCTTGGATATCCTTTGTAGTAATGGGAATTTTGTTGTGTAACCAAATTCCTCCAGGATAGGTTTGCAATAGTAACAACCTTACACTCTTGATCATCATCAAAGAGTTTCCAAAACATGTGATATGCAAGAGAATGGTAATACTAGATTTGAATAAGGGATTGAACAACATGAAGATCTTGGTCTTCATATCCTTGAATTTAAGTGCTTCGGATCTTGAGTTTAGATTTAAGAACATGAATTTAAGCATCTTTCTTTTTAATCAAAACCATAATAGTTTATTCATTTCTAGGATTTGTGCCTGCAGAGATTATTTCCTCGAGAATTTCCTCAAGAATTCATAAAAAATTGTTTATTATTTTTTTTTCCTTAAATTAATTTACATATTTGATAGTGGATTGTACACTACATCAGATGTGGGTTGAGACATGGAAGGGGTGGCTAAGGGTGAAGATGTAGAAACTATTCTACGATTTAAATTTCCTCAAGAATTCATACAAATTTGTTTATTATTTCCTTGTCCATAAATTAATTTACATATTTGAAATATTAATAATACTTCTACATAATTTGAATGAAATATACATTTTGCAGGTTCATTACTTCTTCTTCAAGTTTGTCTCCAACAAGTTTTGATGAAATTTCAAATATGGAATGACAACCATGATGTTATTCACAATGTTATATTTTTTTTCTCCTCTTCCATTACAATCTACTACTTGTAATTTTTTATTTAAACTTAAAAAATCATCTTTGACGATCAACAGACAATCTTTGTTACAAACATTATACTCTCTGTAAGTTTCACATGATGTAAATAATCTAACTTTATATTCCACCTTTACATGCAATCTTGTTTATTAATTATTATTTTCAATAACCTTCCACATGTCATCATTATTCTTCAATTTCCCCACATGTCAAAAAGCAATGCCATAAATAGGTAGCATGTGGAAAAATAGCATAAATGAAGAAACATATCATATGTTTTGCAATCTTGTCTCCTTCAAACTTGTTTTAAAATTAAAAAAAATAAACCTTAAAATAATAGACCATAACATGTTCACATAAAGCATAACAACTACATGGATAATGGATAACCTCTACATGAGACTATTTTTATTTACAAAATATCCATACTCAGAATACTGACAAGTAACTCAACGATATAACTGCAATTGTAACTCAATATTCCACCCTTGCTTTCAATCTTTTCTATAAATCCTTACTTTTAATGGCCATTCACATATTGCCATTGTTTCTCAATTTATGTCTTACCACGTTTCCTTTGCAACATCTAGTGCAAATGCTAGTTAAATATATTATTTTGTACTCTAAGTTGATTATAATATAGAGATGAAAGAATTAAACAAATTGTATTTAAACCAGAAACATCGATCATCCATCATGCTGCAAGGTACAGATAAGTACAGAAAATCATTAATTAAATATATTATTAGGTACTCTAAGTTGATTATAATGGGGAGATGAAAGAACCTCCTCCTCACCTCACTGCATTGCAATGAGCATTCGATTGGTACAAATTATGATCTTCAACCTTTCAAAAAGAGAAACAAATCACCTAACTGGTGCAGCAGATTTTTTTGAAACAAATCACCTAACTGGTGCAGCAGATGAAGATATTTTGGACCGTTTCGCTTCACAGCGAACACTATCTCTGTGCTATTGACACTATACATTAAAGCTTTTCAGCAGAGTTAGAATGGACAAGACTTCATTTGTTAATTTGTCTCTTCCAGGAGCGTATGTCTGATGAGACTTTACACTGTGTAACACGACTTTCGATATCATCTTTAGCCACTCAAATTTTAGAGCACATTTTAAATTCTAATTATCCAATTTAATTTGTTAGGAAGAATCGACCAAGACTTTGGAAGCTACCACATAAGGAAACACTACTATATTTTCATGCATGAGACACCCAACAAAAATAATATGAATTTTCTCATGCGTGTGTTTGTAAACAAAATTAATATCGAAAGAAAATTGTAAACATTTTTACAGTAGTAGAATTTCAGTCCCTCCGAAGGATAATCAGGGCAATTGTAAAATAATTCAGCCATAATCCAAAAGAGTTGGAGGATCCTTCAATGGCTAGAGAACCAAACAAGGAAGCTAGTTTTCCCTTCAGGGAGCTCACAAATAAGCAAAGAGCAAGAGATAGAGCTGAGAGCTAGAGCCAGAGCTAAGAGCAAGAGCTAGAGCTAGAGCTAGAGCTAGAGCGAGAAGCAAAGTGAGAGCTAGAGCCAAAGCCAAAGCTAGAGACAAGAGCCAGAGCCAAAGCTGAGAGCTAGAGCCAGAGCCATAGCTAGAGCCGAGAACTAACGCCAAGAGCTGAGAGTGAGAGAACCAAATGGCCATGGATAAAAATGGTATTCCAAGCCCAATGGTTCAATCATAACCTATTTCAATTCAGTGTGGAACTTGTAAAATAATTCAGCCATAATCCAAAAGAGTCTAATCGATCTGATTAGAGCTCAAGGAGGCATAGCCCAAGAGGTTTGGCTGAACTCCATATTATATTGTTGTTATGCGTGATTGCTTATTGCTACATTCTGTATACTGTTACATGCATTTCATATCACTTTAAGAAAATGAACATAAGCACTTAACAGTTAAAGGCAAGCAAAATCATACACCTGTTTCAAGCCGTTTTAATTATGCAATTATCAATCATAAGCATATATCTTTTGAATATATAAGCTTTGGTGTGGGAGAGGTTCAGGTAAGCATGACAAGAAAACTTTCATGCCCCATTTTAGATCAGGTGGTACCAGAGCCAAGTTGATTAACCCCACCTTCAAAGAAGGTAATATTGGAGTTAAGTTATACTAGAGTAGGTTTTACCATGAAGCAAGTTGTATCATGATGCAAGTGGTATCAGATTAGAATGCTTGATTGACAGAGCAATCTATATGCTTGTTTGACTTGAAAGGTGTTCAAACAGTAGCAAGGATTTTTCTATTTGATTATTTGTAAACTGACTGTTGTTTGAGTTTGCAAAGGTGAAGGGAAAGTTGTTCATATCTAAGTCCAGGAGAGGACAAGAAGGAAGAAGGGTTGATGGCATCCTTCTTATCCCAAAGGACCTCAAAGAAATCCTTGAAGCACAAGAGGTTTGTTGCAAAAGGTTGCTTGAATAAGCTCTTTGTTAATCTTGTTAGAAGTTCTTTTATTCATTTTGATAATATCTACTTCTACAAGTGAGTCCTCAAATCCTTCCTTCATCACAAGATTCTCTGATGAATAAATGAGGCAAGACTTGTTGATCATGATGGATATGGTGAGAGAAATGAGTGTTGGACTTCGAGAGTAGTTGAATTCCATGAGGGAAGAGAAGCAGTTGCTTTCTAACAAATTGCAGGAAATGGAGAGACAACTTCATATTGCAAATATGAACTTGGAAAGGGTGCATGAGTTGGAGACATAGCTCCTTGTTACCAAACAAGGCTTATTCAAGCATCAACTTGAAGAAGAGGTAAATAATTCTAGTTTATCTTCAATTTCCCCTAACAATTTTTATATTGGTTCTTTTGAAAAACATACCATAGGCATAGGTTCCAAGTTAATGCCCAAGATGGCCTATGAAGGAAAAGGTTTGGGCAAACATGCACAAGGTATTGTTGAGCCAATAATGTTTGAGTAAAGGCCTAAGTATTTGGGTCTTGGCTATGGACAATCTTATGGAGAAAGTTCCAAAGCTGCCATGAAGACAATTGAAATAGTTCCAAGAAGGAGTTTCAATTCACGTCTTCTACCTCAAAAGTGTAAAGACTATATTCATGGGTAATGAAATAGATTGAAACATCATTTTCAGGAAGAAGGTGTTCATAAGCATACACTTGAACCAGAGAGTTGTGGAAACTATGAAAGAAATGAAGAGATTCATGGTGTTCCAAAGGGAGATACTTCTTCATTCAATTCACCTCCTGATGAAAGAAATAAAGGTGAAAAAGAAGGATATAAATCTGGTTCTAATCATATTCCTTTTGATTATGTTAAGCATGATAAATTTCCATATAAGCATTGGAAAATAATTTCATGTTAATTTTTTGGTTGGGAGAGCCATAAGATTTCTAGTTTTTGGAAGAGGATGGCCACATGCAAGAAACTTTGGAAGGAAAAGAAGCAAAAAGCCAAAGGTCCCTTGGACAAGGAAAATCGTGTTGTTGAGGAGATGCATATGTGTTGCAATCACTGCCATAAGCAAGGACATATTTCTGAAAGGTGTTGGACTTTGAATCCAACAATGCTTCCACAAACCTTGAAGAAGGTGGAAGGAGAAAATGGCAAGAATGGAAAGGAAGTTTCCATAAATGATGCATTTCAAGATGATTCACATGTTGATGTTGATGTGCAGAAAAAGGAAGGACATTTGAAATGGATTGGTAAGAAATGGTTAGAGTTCTTATCCAATTAAAGTTTCATATATTTTGATGCGAAAAGAAATGTATTACATCTATTTTCATTTCTTTGTTAATGGAATGCGAGTTGCATGTTTTTACCAAGAAGGTGAATGGAAAAAGTTGAGTAGGAGACTCAATTTATTGTTGCAACATTATATTCATTTTAGCTTTGAATGTATAGTGTGCTTAGGTGAAAGTTGAAAGGTGAAATGCATGCATAAGCATGATATGCATGAACACAGGGATGTTGATGATTTCCTTGTATTTGAACATGTATGTGTGATTAACTTAAGGATTGATTACTTTGTTGTAAACATGCATGTAATGCAATATTGAATTGAGAAAAGTTGATTTGGTTTCCAAGATGGAGATGTTGATGAAGTATTTCGTCTTTGAAAAAGAATTGTAGAACTCTTTTTCTACATGCTTGACTTGAAGGGTCAATTGTTTTAAAGGAATGTTTTGTTGGCTTGTTATCTAGTCAACCATTTGTATGCAAATGTCAAAACATGGAGGTGTTCACAAGATGTGAAATCTATTTCTTTTGTTAAAGTAGGATTTTAGGCCATCCAGTTGTTCTCTGTAATTATATTATTGTTAACAGTTGTTGTTGACAATATGTCAAATAGATAAAAATGTAAATTTTTGTGGAGAATATGTAAATTCACATTTGTTTTATCCACCTTGGATCAATCATCAAGGAAGAGAAGTTCAAACTACCTTCTGTGGCCTTCTCGGCAAGAGTTTTGTAGGAAGTCAAGGAGGAAGACGGTTCTTTCGAGAAGGACAAGAAAATGCAAGAAGGGAGTGTTCAAAGGCTTTGGTTCAGAGGCACTATGCAAGGCAAGTGTATGGAGGCTAAAAGAAGAGGGTGAGGTACTCTCAGTTACTATTCAGATCAGTTTATCAGTCTTTTGCAGTCCAAAAGATTATTAGTGGGAAGGCGTGATCCAAAATGGATCTTTGATAATCCTAAAAGTCTAAAAGACTTCATATAAAGGTAAAAAGGTGCTAAACAGACAACCCCTTTGTGAATCTAAGTCAGATAAAGAAAAGGGTCGAAAGTGGAGGATCATGGAGATGGACACTTTACAAACAAACCTTAATAAAGCCAATAGACCAATCAGCAGTGCATTAAAGGGGCTTGTTATATATATATATATATATATATATATATATATATATTTATATCTATATATTTATATATAATATCTATAATATATATTATATTTATCTATATATATATATTTATATATATATATTTTCTGTGCATTAAAGGGGCTTGTTATATATATATATATATATATATATATTGCATTGCAATCATATAAAGGATGGAGTGTGCAGGACCGCAGCCCCTAGCGATTTTGAGATGTGATCGATGCGATATCACATTTCAAAACACCATGGAATAGTGGTTGGACCCTGGGGCTATTACAAATACAATACGTTGATGAGCAATATGCACTAAGTGCCGATCGAGTGATCGGGCAATTAGAGGAGTAGAGACGTAGACCCACGCCAATGCAATATGCGATGTGTGATATTGGTGATCGGGTGATCAGAGTGGTCAGTAAATTGGATCACGATGATACAAAGGAGCCAATGCACCATGCGACGTGTGATTGTGATTAGCGTTTAGGGCACAGACCTAATGAGGTTTATGGACGTGATTTCATTTAATTTGAAATCTAGCTTTGGCACTCAATAATGGATTTCTATGTATTTCTGTGTATTTGGGTTTTTGGCCATACACAATGCGATTGGCAATGTGTTATAAGAATACAGACCCGAGAGGTTTATAAATGTGATTGCATATTATTTTTGTTTCGGTTGTAATGCTCATTATGGTGTTTATGTGATTTTTCCTGTGTATTGTCGTTATGAACAAGAATGCATTATTTCGTGGATTTTGTTCTAGAAAGAGGCCACTAGTTCATTTCCATTTGGAAAGAGCCATCACACTTGTGCCACGCTATGAGCGGGTGTTTTTGTAACATGAATGCGTTATGTAATGTGCAGAGCCATAGAGCTAGTAAGCCAGAGGGCCAATGACAGATCCATAGAGCTAGAGAGCTAGAGGGCCAGACACAGAGCCCCAAAGCCAGTGAGCTAGAGGGTTAATCGAAGAGATGCAGAGCCATAAAGGAATGATCCTCATGATGAGAGACATAGGAATGGTTGGGGGAAGCCACAAAGTTGGAGGATTCTTCCATGACCATAGAGCCAAGCGAAGAAGCTAATTTTTCCTTCAGGGAGCTCATAGATGAGCAAAGACTGAGAGCCAAAGCTGAAAGATAGAGCAAGAGCCAAGATCCAAAGCAAGAGTGAGAGCTAAAGCCAGAGCCAGAGTGAAAGATAGGACTGAGAGCTAGAGCGAGAGCCAAGAGCCAGAGCTAGAGCTAGAGCCAAAGCCAGAGCTAGAGCCAAAGTTAGAGCCAGAGCCAGAGCCAAGAGCCAGAGCTAGAGCTAGAGCCAAGAGCCAGAGCTAGAGCCAAGAGCTAGAGCCAGAGCCAGAGCCAGAGCTAAGAGCTAGAGCTAAGAGCCGAGAGTTAGAGAGCCAAACGGTAAAGGATAAAAATGATATTCTAAGCCTAAAAGTTTAGTCGTAACCTATTGGAGTTGAGTGTGGAACTTGTAAAGGAGTTCAACCATAATCCCAAAGAGTCTAATCAAGTTGATTAGAGCTCAAGGAGATGTAACCCAAGAGGTTTGGGTGAACTCCATATTATATTATTGTTATGTGTGATTGTTTATTGTTGCATTCTATTTACTATTATATGCATTTCATATCAGTTTAATAAAATGAACATAAACACTTAATAGTTAAAGGAAAAAAAAAGCATACACCTATTTCAAGCACTTTTAATTCTGCAATTATCAATCATAAGCATAGATCTTGTGAATATATAAGATTTGGAGTGGGAGAGGTTTAGGTAAGCATGACAAGAAACCTTTACTGCCACATTTTGAGATCACTACTTCTACGAAAGGAAATTTAGTGTCCTCAAATCCTATGTTTATGTTGTCGATGAAATAGATGGCCAACCATAAGCAGCACAAAGAAATGAAGGGTAGAGGGAGAGGAAAATTCAAGGGCTTAACATGAAAAACATAATAATAAGGAACAAGAGGGTGCATCGATTTGAAATCATTATGGTTCAAGTAGTAGATCTAATGTCTAGGACAATGTAAAAGAGATAGTACAAGATTCAAGAAATTGTAACCTTTAATGGGTAGTACATAGAGATATATTTGACGTCTCTATTGTGGCAAGAAAATGATGATTCCTTGCTACTCAACCACATACCGAATGTCATTGCGATCTGCTCTGAAGCATCAAATCTAGTCAACTTAAAAATCCACATCTCCCTACAATGTCATGGACTTAGATCTTACGCTTGGTTCTCAAAGGTTCGTGGCCTAAGGAGATAAGTCTAGATCTTAAGTATAGATAAACAAGCATTGGACTGAACCCCATTTGGATCACTTCTTTTGACAGACTTATTTCCCATGAAATATTCCTCTTTCTAGTGTGGCCAAATAGGAATTGTAGATACTTGTCTCTTCTATGCATTATTGTATCTATCAAATAGGAGTGAAACTATTAAACACTGCTAGAACTAGCATCTGACAGACTTCTAAAGCCAAACATATTTATGGTGAAATCATAAATGATGATTTGTAAAACATGTGAAAAATGGTTCCATGTTTACCAAAAGGTTGTATTTTTGCTCACATCAACAATCAAAATATGCTTTTATAAATATTACAAAATGCTCAAATAATAAATAAATTTAATATACATTAGAAGAATTATATATTCCATTTTTTTCAATACTTTTAAATTATGAGGAAATGTAGAAATAAAACGCTAGGTCTTTTAGAGCAAGTTTCCATATTACCTTTAGTAGCAGACAATGGAAAAATAGAGGTAGAAAACTAAGATGTTTGGTGTCTTTAACACTTGTAGCATAAGCTAAACTTCCAATAGAATAAGGTCCACCTATCCCCTAAAGAGTATAGCAAGAATAAGGTCCACCTATCCCTCGACGTGTATAGCAATAAATTCCCATTTGTTTTTTCATTTTGTGTTGTGGATAGGATCCTCTTTTACTACGTCGCTTCCTGGCTACCTACATTAGATGGGCATAGTTTTCACTATTGGACTATATGGTGCGGTTGTGTTTGTGGGCCAAGTATGGTGTGCTCGAGGCTTGCCAATGGTGCCTTGGATTGAGTAGAGCGATGGACCTTTATGGATGGGTTGGATAATGCTCTTCGAATCGAAAGCCAATCGTAATGTATACCTTCCTTCTCCCCCTTATCAAATAATGTAACTATAAACTCTTTTGTTTCTTCCCCTCAAATCGTTCTTCTCAGTTTGAAGACATAATACAAATATGTGACATGCATTACTTACGAGCATGTCACTTTAAGCTTATTGAACACCTTGCGAGCCTCAAAGCCTTGGGCAAAAAAAGGATCCAACTCCTAAAATGTTTATGAAGCTATTGGAAAATGTTACAGTAGAAGGTTATTCTGAGTGTTTGACATAAACCATTTCAATCTTTGTGTGTGTGGCTATGAATAATGTAATCTGAGTTAGAGAGGAAGGAGAAGAAAATAAGTGCTACCCAATTGGTGAAACCAAAAGAGACATTGGTTGGATCTTGGTTATCATGTTATTGACTTACGATCATCTACACATTAAGTTAGGCTATGTTGTTTTCACCATACGATCTTGATTTGAAATAGAATCCCTGCATGCTAGGTTGTTGACCTAACACATTGATTTTTGGTACTGGAGTTAAAGTGCATGGAGTTGAATCCTATACTTAGAGTAGGTTTATTCTAATTCTCATTTAATTCAATAATATATTAGTCCATTCTCAAAAATTATTTATTAGTATATTACCATCACCTCATGAAGTCTCTCTAAATTAAACACCATACCAAGGTTAAATATCCTTGACATAAACTCGTCCTCATTTTGATAAATAAACATAATAAATTATAATTACTATATATAATTAGATGGTTATTTCAGATAAACAAAAGATCAATACAAAATATTGTGTTGAGTTGATCAATAAAAGCAACTGGGTCTTTGGGGAAATTTGTCCATTTATCAGTGGTACTTTTATGTTTTTGAATAAAGTGAACCCATGGGGAAATAAATCTAAAAAATTGTGAAACAAATAAAAAGAATATGCATGAGTTGTTATATATAAGGAACAATTAACAATGTCATGGTACAGTTAATTTAAGTTCACAAAGATTTAACTTACTTTCAACCATGAGTTTTCAAAAAATTGAATGTGTTGTATGTTTGGTGGAATTTGTTACAAACAATGGTTTCGTCGGTGGTTATGTTGTAAAAAATGGTTTCATTGAATAGAATTATAAATATACAATTATCATAAAATGAAATAAATAAACAAAAATTATACAAATCTATCATCAAGACAAATAATAGTTGTTGTTCATCTTCAATGATTGTAATGTGTCTTCACTAAATTTCTATTGGTAAGCTCAAACAACTCACCACCAAACAATATCATTATTGTCAATGCCCTTACACCTTTACAACTCAATGGATTTCATCCATAATCTCGAGTTATCGATTGATCCTACATGATTACCACTAGCAATTGCACCACATGTTGAAAAGGAAACTCCATGAAGAAAATACCTTTACAACTCAATGAATGTCATCCATAATCTTGAGCTATCGATTGTTATCACTAGCAATTCCACCACATGTTGCAAATAAGAAATATACCACTTCTTTCACTGAATTACAAAATGGAGACATGGAATGGAGGAATATGATATAATAGTTTGAAGAATAATAACACGTGTCAAAAAACATTATAATTCCAATATAAATATCGCCACCTCCATGTCATAACCCCCAAGTCAATTATATCTATATCTATATCTATATATATATATCTATATATATATATATATATAGTATATATATATATAGTATATATTATATAATATATATTATATATATTATATATTATATATATAGTATATATATTTATATTATATATATATATCTTTTTTTTTTTACGGCAATGATTAATAACATTAACACTTTCCAATTTCTAAAGTCTTGGTGATGGCAATATTGCAATTATTTCTTTTTGATTGGACATGATTAAATATATCCATATTTGTACGTATATAGCTGCATTAATAGAGCGGTAGTCCCGCCTTACTGTAGACAGGGCGATGTGTGCCATCTGTCAACATGGAGGTTCGGGATGCAGGATTTGGACGTCGATTTTTGTTTGCTATTGCCGATAATAGGAAATCTTTATTAACCCTATACTACAACTATACGTGGTATGTGCAACGATGTCCGCTCCCTACAGCATTCTCAGGATCCCTCCTGAATCAATGGTGTTGGAATTGATTTGTCGATCCAACAACTAAGACGAATGTAGCCTGTGTACACATCACCTGAACTGGTTACCTGTCCTCATTCTTTTGCCATTTTTTGACCCGCTGTTTGATGCTACTCTGGTTAACTCTAGTTCCTCTGCTGGCTTCAGGTTTCTATGGCAGTCATGGGAGGTGCTCCACTTGCCTCATCCTAGTCATTGATTATAAGTTCAGTCAAGGGTAAGTCATTCCTATCATTTTAATTGCAGGAGACTGTCAATTTTCCTACGTAATGTTTCAGAGTTCTTCCTTTTTTGTATGCATACAAGCATATCTTAGCGTTTTTTTTCCTTTTGTTTTACTCCACTACGTATACTGAAATGTCGATTTCATAATTATGTTTTATGGTTGTTTATGACAAGCTTTCTCTCGGCTCTAGCTACGAGCTTGGGTCCAGCTTCACCTCTGATTTTCCCTAGACTAGCTTCACTATTACCGGGTGTGAGGCTTCTGCTAGCTCGGTTACAAATGAGACTAGGTCATATCTCTCGCAACAAGCTCTTCTCGGCATTTAGATGTGATCTCCGTAGTAATATGTATATGTTTTATGTGACAATGAATTTTCCTAGTTCATTACTTATCCAAGAGGGTTTGTCTAAATCTTAACAGTTGCCAATTATCGACTCTATTTTTCCTACTTGTATTATGTCATCCTTTTATAGAGGAATTTTGAGCTGCAAGGGTATCTCTTGAATTTACGTATATATGCCTTACAGCCTATATGCAATTCCTGAAAATTGGAACAATATTTATTTGTAATGTTCACTGCTCTGGTCTGATACTGCATAATCTTTATTGATGTTTTTGGAAATGAAAAGTTCTCCTTTGTTATTGAAGTGCAACGCGTCTGGTTGTAATGACCGCCACCTGCCATGGCCAAGGCAATTTTCAATTACTTTTTTACCCCGTCGAGGGTTTCTAATTTTTTAACAGATGAGTTCCAATGTACTAATGTATATACGATAGATGTTTCGTGGTTATTGCCGTGAGGCACTCTCTAATTTTATGGTTGCATAGAGTAATAATCTGTTCCTAAAATCATAATAACTGAGTTATTTCTTCCCTTTGCATATCAGGTGTAAAAATAGTAATTCGGGGACTCCAAGAGACTAGTCTAGCCTCTGCGAGGCGGCCATAGTGCTTGGCTTCCATCCTGCCACTGTGGGTGACCCACGGAAAAGGATCCCGTTTGATCCCTTTGGTTGTAGGGGTACTATCCGCGCCACTGTTCCTTGTTTTTTTTGTTATAATACCACAACTTACAGTATAACTCAAGAACTCATAGTTCAATGAATCATTTAAAAGGGAAATTAATTTTTAACAGATAGAGAAACTATTGTAGCTAAAAATGGAATTGTCTCTGTCAAGGTTCCCATGCATTTTTAAAGTTTAGAGGATTCTTTGTCATGCGAGGGACATTTATATTTTTTTTCTTTTTCTTTTAATAATTGTATCAATATACCAACTGTGAGTATCCATCATACTCGTTTGTTTTTGTTTGTTTTTTTTTTTTTTTAAGAAAGACCTTGAATCCTACACGAAAAAGGATCCTTATGCCTAAGATTTAGGGTGCTTGGGTTGCCACCCAGTCGGCCTTCTTAGACAGGCCCTCACTATTATCCGAAATAATAACTCGGCTTACCTACCCGCGACTTGATTTATTTAAGGGTTTCAATCTCCTCTTAAAATGTATATTTGCTGAAAAGGAAAAAATATTAATTCTAGCAGGGCTTTTATGCATGCGTGTTTTTTTTAATAAAGAAAAGAATAGAGAATATCTGGTAGTTACCGTAGCTTACCGATAAATATCTATGTTATTTATGACTATTTTCCTTCGTAGTTGATACAACAATACTATTTTCTGTGACTCAGTCTTTAATAAAGAACACAACAAATGAAATTCTAATTTAGACTACAACTTACTACTCAATCTTTAATAATGAACACATCAATTGCAATTATACCTTGGACTATAGCTTACTGCTCAATCTTTACATATTTCTACACAGTTCAACCACTTACCTGGTTTTCTAATAATTTGCTTAGCACTCAGAAGCTGAGATTACCTCTTCCCATCTACTTCTAGTCTGCCTCCTACCTGTGAGATTTGTCCTACAGGACCAAAATCTCCCCCCTTGCTTCTTATAGGACCACTATCCGTCAGTAAGTTAATTGCACTCAGTTCCTGGCGATCTGGTCCTCACCAGACTTAGCCATCTCTTTCCCATTCTTTTCTCTCTCTGTCTGTCCCTACGGCACAGTAGAGTCCGCCTTTTTCTTGTTCTTTCCTTTTTTCTAGAAACCCCTTCTAGTTAAAGAAAAATGGTTAGGGTTCAGGAAATCCACAACTGTCTAGCCTCTCCCTTTTCTTGGGAAGTTCCAACTTTTTAAAGAAACATTACTTAAAAAAAACAATATTATTAAATTTAAAATAATAGTAATGTCTCAACAGTCTTCCATTTACCACAATAAAATTAAATATTTACATCAATTCCGGGGCATTACATCTCCCCGTCCTGAAATTGGACATCTTCATGATGTTCGTTGACTAAGAACAGCTCCGGGTGAGCCTTTCTCATGAACTCTTCATCTTCCCAAGTGGCCTCATCAAGCCCGAAGTGCTACCATTCCACTTTCACTTGGGTAATAACTCGCTTCCATAGCTGTAATTCTCTCCGGTTGAGAATGCTCAGCGGCTCGACCAAGATTTCGCCTTCCAGTTCGACCGACAACATGAAATATTCTACATCAGTCTCTTGTAAAGAAAACCTTTAGACTGGTCTGCTAGAATTAATCCTTACCCATATGTCTTGCCATCTGATCACATGTTTAGGGTCATAAATGTATTTTTTCAATATAGAAACATGGAAGAGATTGTGGACTCGGATGTGAATTGGCAGGGCGAGCTAGTAAGCCACTGGCCCGATTCTTGCCAAGACTTGGAATGGTCCACAATATCGGGGTGCCAACTTGGCACACCCACTCCATTGCAATGTACTCTTTCTGGCTTGAATTCTTACATAAACATGGTTACCGACTTGGTATTTTTTGAATCTAATTTTCCGGTCAGCAAAGCTCTTTTGCCTATCTTGAGCGGCCTTTAAATTAGAGCGTACCATTTTCACCACATCCTCCATTTCCTTAAGCATCTCTGGCCCCAACCTTAATTTGTCCTCAGGGCCACCCTAGCTTGAGGGTGTGTGGCATTTCCATCTATACAATACCTCGAAGGGACTCATTTGTAGTGAAGTATGATATCCATTATTGTATGCAAATTAAACTAGGTGCAAATATTCCTCCCACTGTGTTGGCCGCTGCATTACATATGCTCGTAACATGTCTTCAATTACCTGGTTCACCCGCTTTGTTTGTCCATCAGTCTGGGGATGGTACGCTGTACTGAAATTCAGCTGCGTTCCCAATTCTGCAAATAACGTCCCCCAAAAGGCCAACGTGAACTTCATGTCACGATAAAAAATTATCGTCTTCAGGAGTCCATGTGATTTAAACACATTCTACATGAAGATATGGGCGATCTGTACAGCCCTGTAGGTGGATTGCACAGGTATAAAATGTGTTGCTTTATTCAACTTGTCTACCACCACCATAATAGAATCGTTATTCTTCTTTGTCCTAGGAAGCCCTGTTATAAAATCCATAGAAATGGTTTCCCATTTCCATTCCGGAATGGGTAATGGCTGCAGTAACCCCACTGGATGTTGATGTTCTGCCTTAATTTGTTGACACTCCAAGCACCATGCCAAATACTCAGCCACGTTTTTTTCATTCCCGGCCAATATTATTCCTTTCAAATCACAGTGATCATTTTCTTATATCCGGGGTGTCCAGCATAGTGGCTGATGTGGAATTCATCGAGAATCAGATTTTTAATGCTATTTTGATCAAGTACATATAGCCATTTCTTGTAGTACAATATTCGAGCATCATCCATTTCATATCCTTGCTGATTTTTCTCACTATCAGATTGATGTACTTGTTGTTTTATTTGCTGGTATAGCATCTTGTTCTGTTGTCTTTTTTATCATTTCCTTGAAGGGGCTTTTCCATTTAGTGTAGGAAATTTCATACAAACAGTGCACCTTTCGACTTAAGGCATCTACAACCTAGTTCTCTTTCCCTTTCATATGTCTAATTTCAAAGTCAAAACCGCTGAGAAAATCTACCCACCGCACTTGCCTAGCGTTCAAAGTGGGTTGACTAAAATAATTGGTCAAACTGTGGTGGTCAGTTAGGAGCAAGAATTTCCTTCCCACAAGATAATGTCGCCGCATCTTTCATGTGTGTATGATGACAACCAACTCTAAATCATAGGCAGCATACTTTTGTTCATGCTCCTTTAGTTTCCTAGATTCATAAGAAATTACCTTTCCTTCTTGCATCAACACACCTCCCATACCTTCCTTGCTTGCATCAGTGCACACCACATAGTCCTTATTAGGATCTGCTATGCTCAAAACGAGTGTCATGGTGAGCAGATGCTTAAGCTGCTCAAAAATTCTTTGGCATTCCACGGTCCATTTGAAGGCTTTGCCCTTTTTCTGTTAGGAGGTGATAGGATATGCTACCTTTGAGATTCCTTCCACAAATCGTCTATAATAACCAGCTAGCCCCATAAAGGACCTGATGTCTGCTATATATTTTTGTACATGCCACTCCATTATGGTCCTTATCTTTTCAGGGCTCACTCCAATCCCTTCCCTTGTGATTATGTGGCCCATATATTGTATTTCTTCCTTGTAGAAGTTGCACTTGCTAAACTTAGCATACAGCTCATGTTCTCAGAGAGTTTGCAGCACCAATCTGAGGTGCTCCTTGTGCTCTTCCATGGTGCGGGAGTATATCAATATATCATCAATGAATATCAGTACAAATCTATCCAAATATCGATGAAATATGTTATTCATCAAACACATGAAAGTTGCAGGGGTGTTAGTTAACCCAAAAGGTAGCACCAAAAATTCATAATGTTTGTACCCTGTTCTGAAAGTTGTTTCAGCGATGTCCTCCTCCTTAATCCTGAACTGGTGATAACCTAATCATAAATAGATCTTGGAGAGCACTATTTCACCCTTCACTTGATCAAAAATTTCATCAATTCGAGGTAGAGGGTACTTGTTTTTGATGGTCAGCTTGTTCAACTGACGATAATCTATACACATGCAAAGGGTTCCGTCTTTTTTCTTAACAAATAACACTGGGGCTCCCCATGGAGACACACTGGGGCGAATATAGTTTTTACCTAGCAGTTCCTGTAACTGTATTTTTAATTCTATCAACTCAGGTACACTCATTCTATAGGGTGCTCGCGATACTAGCACTGCCCCTAGTACCAACTCGATGGTGAAGTCTATATCCCTCTTAGGCGGCAGTTCGGGGATCTCCTCTAGAAATACATCAACAAATTCTTGTATTACATGGATATTATCCAACAAGGTTGTTTTATCCTTTGAGTCCACATAGCCCACTTGGATGGCATAAATATGAATCCCAGCTCATCCCTATAATAGATAGTCTTTGTTTTACAGTTGACGAGGGACCACTGTTTTTCTAACGAATCCATGCCGATTAGAATGCATAGGAACCAAGGGGAAGCACATTTAAGTTTTTTGTTACTGTTTGTCAAACTACTTTTAAGGGATAGTCAGTGACTTTCGCAAGAACTTGTCTCTTGGCCCTTGTAGCCAGTTGTACCACCCAAGGATTCTTGAATTTTACAGATTGCAGTTTATAGTGCTCTACCACCTTGGGACTAATGTAACTTAATGTTGCTCCTGGCTCAACTAAAATAGTTATAGAAAGGTCTAGAATTTTACCTTCGAGTTCCACCATAGTCGGTTGGTACTCCGCCTGACGGTCCTTGAGGGCAGCATCAATCCGGGGTATACTACGTCCCATGTCACGAACCATCGATGCTTCCTGGATCTGGGAAATCTGTTTGGTTCCCTCCCATTGCGGACAGTTCTTAACGTAATGGGGTCTGCCACAACCCCAACATTGCATGGGAGGCCTTGCTGTCCCTTCACTGTCTAATTTACTAGAGGGCTCACTGGTTCTTGACTCACCGGTTGGCCTTGACCTGAGTGAATTTTTCTGAAAACTTCTGCTGTTCTCTCCTTTCGCGAAACCCCTATTACTTCCACCGCGACTCCCTTTAATATTTCTAGCCAATCTGTTGTTTCTTTTATCAGCTCCCCTTTTCCCTGGAACCTCTCCTTTCTGTTTACTTTGCTGGTAGCAAATTCTGGCCTTACGTATGACTTCGTTCGTTGTCTTCAGGTTGTCAAATTCAATCCTTTCCCTCATATACAAGGGTAAACTACTGACAAATCTTTGCACCTTAGCCTTTTCCTCTTATAAGGTACATAATGAAGTAACGATGTAAATCGAGTGATAAATGTTAGGATATTCCGACACATAGGAATAGTTAAGTATAACTTGGTCTAGTATAGAGTTAGGTAAAGTGTGTTTCTTTACCATGTACATTTGTAACTTACAATCCAACGGTCACGATATGTAGTGATCCGACGGTCCATTCTCTCCTCGGTATTACCGACACTTGATCCGTGGCTTAACACCCGATTGGTCCATGATCTCTATTTAAAGAGAATGGAGGGTCATTTGTAGGTTAACTATTCACAAGAGAAGCTTATGTAAATTTTCATTCTTTAATTAATAAATTGCCTGAAGTGGCCAAGTTGGCTTAAGCTGTGGATTGTTTCCCTCTTTAAGGGTTTTAACCACGTCAAAAATACTGGTGTATTGATCTGTGATCTGTTTGTGAGCGGTGTCCTTTGGTGTTCTGTCTAAGGAACTTACCTTGTAAATTCCTACAGAGGGGATTGTTCTTGACCTTAAGAAAATCAAAACTATTATGGAATGGTTTGTTCCTAGTAACGTTGCTGATATTCAATCTTTTATGGGTTTGACAACATATTATCATCATTTTATTCAGGGATTCTCTATAATAGCCTATCCTATAACTTCTATGTAAAAGAAAGGAAATTTTTTTAAATGGACAGTTAAATGTCGGTGTAGATTTGAGCAACTAAAACATTTGCTAACCACAACCCTAGTATTAAAGATTGTAGATCCAGAGAAGGAATTCACCTTTATGCACTGATGCATGTCAAGAAGGAGTGGGAGGAGTATTGATGCAAGATGGCAAGGTGATCTCCTATGAATCTTGAAAATTAAAAGAACATTAACATAGATACTTTGCTTATGATCTAGAGTTAATTGCAGTGGTACGCGCCCTGTAGGTATGGATACATTATCTATTGGGTAAAAATTTGTGTTAATTACTGACCAAAATAGTCTAACCAGTTCTTTTACGCAGCCTAACCTCAACGCATGGCAAGCTAGATGGACATCCTTTTTAAGTGAATTCAACTTTGATATTAAGCATTTAAAAGGAAAGGAAAATTGTGTGGCTGATGCATTAAGTAAAAAATCACATGATATATACAAGATCTCTTATAGTCAAGTGGAATTTAAATTTTTCAAATATGATTAAGGAAGTTGCAGTTAAGGATCCATAATACATGTTTTCATGGCAGCGAACCGAACAAGTAAACAGTTCTTAATATCAAACTGAGCATGACATAAATAAGGACAACTTATTTATGTTTAGGGGAAGGATATATGTTCCCAATCAAATGATGGTTAGACAATTAATATTGGATGAATTTCATAGAAGTTATTATGCTTCCCATCCCGAATATCAGAAATTATTTTCTGCCATAAAAAAAAAAAAAAAAAAAAAAAAAAAAAAGGTCCCAGAATGAGAAAGGATATCATTGAATATTTAGCCAAATGCCTTGAATGTCAGCAAGTTAAGGTTTAATATCAACACCGAGCTGGTTTTCTCCACCCGCTACCCATCCTGAAGTGGAAATGGGAAGTTATTACCTTAGATTTTATAACAACTTTGCCTAAAACTAAGAAACAAAATGACTTAATCATGGTGGTGGTAGACAAACTGACTAAAGTAGCCCATTTCATCCTTGTTCAATATACATACAAAATTTTACAAATTGCACACATATTCATGCAAGAAATATTCAAATTACATGGGATGCCAAAGGTGATGATTTATGATAGGGATGTGAAGTTCACATCCGCATTTTGGAAACTAATTTCACCAGATTGGGTACACAGGTTCAATTTAGCACCGCATATCACCCACAGATAGATGGGAAAACTGAGAGAGTAAATCAGGTACTAGAGGACATGTTAAGGATGTATGCAATGCAACAACCAACTAAGTGGGAAGAATACATTCACTTAGTTAAATTCACATATAACAATATTTATCATGAATCATTAAAGATGTGTCCTTTCAAAGTCTTATATGGGAGAAGGTACAGAACACGAGTTAATTGGAATAGCCCTAAAGATAAGTTACTGTTAGGACCTGATATGCAAGTAGTACTAACTATGAAAAAGGTCTGACATAACTTGAAAGCTTCCCAAGATAGAAAAAAAAGCATATTCATATAAGAAAATGACTTATAAGGAATTTCGGGTAAGGGACCATGTATATGTTTGAGTGAAACCCAAGAAAAGCACTCTACAGTGGAGGGGATGTACAAAATTAAACCCTTTATTATGGACCCTTCTAAATTTTGGAAAGAATTGGACCTGTTCATACCAGCTTCCATTACCTAGCCATATGCGAGTCCATAATGTGTTTCACGTCTCTTTATTAAAGAAATATGTGTATGACCCTAGACATTTTATTAAATTGTAGGATGTGTAGGTAATAATTTAATAAATAATTTTCTTTTGTTAATTAATAAATCTTACCAAATATCAATATAAATTAATGACAATTTTATGATGTGGAACACATAGAATTGGGCAGAGAGTTCCTAGTAGAGCCTCTACATCTTCTTGATCGAAGAGAAACAATGTTACGGAAGTGATCTATCGCCCAGGTTAAAGTGCAGTGGAGGCACTTTAGCGCCAAAGAGGCCACCTGGGAGGATGGAAGCTTTATGCAAGAATCGTACCCTAACTTGTTCCCAAAGTAAGAATGAACATCGAGGATGGTGTTTTTCACAAGGGGGGGATATGTAACACACCCTGATCATGTAAATAATTTTCATTTACTTTTTACTGTGCAAGACTTGGTAATTCTAGACTAGGTGAAAGTCTAGTAAAAGAACCTTAGATATAAAAGTTTTTTTTTGTTTTTTTTTTAAATGTTTTGCTAAGTCATGGAAAATACAAGAGAATTCCCTAAAGAAAAAATCTTCAATTTCCAGGTACTTGCGATAGTTACTTCCTCGTCGCTTAGATATTAAAACATCTCAGTTTTGGGAAGAAGCCAAGAGTGGCAGGAGAGTAAGGGAATCCTAAGGTGATAAAAGGAGAGAAGAAAGACTTGACAGGATGTTGTCAAGGTGAGAAAGTGCATTGCTAAGGGATATTCTTGAGGTAGACATGCCCCAATGGAAGCCCTGGAGAAAAAAATTGGAATGGACTAGAGGTCTTGAGGCCCAAGAATAGATTACTATCTTTGACTGCTCTCGAAACTGAAGAGGCTCAGGGGGAGACCTGGATGTAATTTCTAGTCTCATTAGCTGGGTGGTGGATTCTTCTTCGACCTGGATGTAATTTCTAGTCTCATTAGCTGGGTGGTGGATTCTTCTTCCCAATTTCATTTTCCTGATTGGGTGAACTAAGGAAGATAAGTACAATCTAATTTCTCAGAACTTGTTAAATTTTCTTAAATGTTGAAGAATAAATACTTCTTTTATGGATGTATATGGGTAACTGTAGGAAAACAGAGGACCTCTGTAAAGCTTTTTTTTCTATCTTATAATTCAAAACCACCATTATGTTTCTGTAAAAGAAAGAAATAAACAAAAAATTGTAATAAAGAAAAGGGTGTGTCGTTGTGTCTAACATTCTTTAAAATATATCTTTTGTTTTTCTTTAAATTTGAAATGAAAACAAAATGATGACACGGTTCTATAAATATGTAGAATCCAGATTTGGCAAGTGACCCAGTAAATGTAGTACAAAATAATATGGAATGTGACTCAATGGATAAGGTTTTTTTTTGGTATATTGATAAATAACATAACAGTAAGGGGGTTCCAGTTAAACCCCATATGGAAAAACTGGAGTTTGTTCCAAAAGTAGTCTAGAATGTTGTAGGAACATGAACTCGTACTACAGGGGTAGAGAGCAGGTCCCAAAATCTCAGGTCTTGTTTCTTTACCAGGCACGGTAAAACCTAAATGAGAAAAGCAATGAATGGAAACTTTCTGCATTGTCAAAAAAAACTATAGTGGGAATCTAACCTTCAAGTAAATAATGTCGCGAGATGAATTCCCAAAACTTATATTTATGAAAATAGAGATATATGAAAGTAAAATGCAAAGAAAGATAGGTAATAAAATATTTTTGTAACAAAACTTGAATCCTTCAAAAACACCTGAACAAGTAAAGGAATAAACAAACCAATAATTATTGCAAAACAAACAAGCTTTGAGTTCTTTCTAGAAAGGAAATGTAGTATAGAAATTTATAAAGGTATGAGTCCAGAATGAAAGCATTCATAACCCCAAACAGAGCTAATACAAACTCTTCAATGATAGGAGTATGGCAGGAAAATCCAACCCTAATTATAGTAAATGTAGAATATTATTGGTTATCCACAAAGGCGTCATGGCCACTCTGTATATGAGTACATCAACAATAATTAACTTGAAACCCTTGACCTAGGTTGAACCGAAATGGTTCTTGAGAAGGAAATTCCTAAAATAAGCTAACACCCATAAACCTAGGAGTGTGACCATAAAGGAATGAAGTAATTCCATACCAGAACGAGAGGATTTTTAGTAAAACTTGGAGAAAACAAGAATTACATAAGTCCAACTGTGAGCCTGATATAGGAATATACCTGATGCACAGTAAGGACATATAATTTCAACCTTCATATAGCCAAGAGAAACTTGGGTTAGTCATACCCTTGTACCAAAGAAAGAAAAGAAGCAACATAACAAAAAATAATAATAAAGGAATGGTTGCAGAACACCTATAAGAGAACCCAAGTATTCTTGTCACTAACGCACTGGAAGAAAGAAATCATTCTTGTTAGAAAGTTGTATGAAATTATGTTTCTTTCAAAAGGAAAAACTTGATTATGGGGGGGATTCTATTACTACAAATAACAACCGCTCCTTACACTAACCAGCCGAGGGACGGGCATAACTTTGTCGACACCTATAGAAAAGTATTGAACCTGGAATGAAATCTTTAGAGATAACTAAGATAAAGATAAACATAGTAGTATGAATTGACTCTCTAAGCATACATGTGAGCATTGATTGGAGAAAGGAAACCCCAAACCCTAACAGTTACAAATCCGGTTGCAAGACCAGGATACCCTCCACGATGATAACTGAATGACCAGACGAGTAGCTCGACGGAGAGTGGTTTAGTTACCCTTAACTTCCCAGCCAGATTCTGAGTCGTTAGATTAAGCAATGGAATATTGAAGGGTAGATCCATGGCCAGAATAAATTAATGAAGCAAGTACAGTAAACTAGTTAAGAGACTTCCATATATACATTCGAAAAATTAACCCAAGTTCCTTAGTTCGCATGTTCATGAAATTCCTACTAATAAAAGAACTTTAATATATAAATATACCCTTGGTTTGTGAAATTCATAATCATGCTTGAAGACTAGAAGCAAGGAAGGTCATAATTATTTAAAACAAAATATACATGTAATAACCCAAGGGTATGTGAGTAGGTGTCTTGCTAATATAAGGTAAAGAAGAAATACACTGCACGTTTACTCAAGTGATAATTAAAGATTTGAGCGAAGTCCATGAAAACTACAATCTAAATGGTTTTGAAATACCTAAATTTTTATTGGATGACTTCAGATTAAAACTTTTATGTAAGCATTTGAGTTACCTAAATAGTGTTTTTTTTAGTGATGGAGCATGTTACATGTGACCATTCAAGAGGGAAAGTTACATATATATTGGATAATCGTGTGAACATATGGGGGCATAATAGAGACACCACTAAAATATGAAGTAAGAAGAATCGTAGGGTGTGAAGGGGGCTCGCACCTCGTGAGCCAAGAAGTAAACCAAAGTAAGCAAGAACATAACCGCAAATAGGAAATTTGAACGAAGAAGGAACTGCAAGGACGAGCTGAGGTTCCCTTGGACAAGCCAATAAGGAAGGTGTTATGGTTGGTGTCTAGATGTGTGAGCAGTGGGATTGCACAATTTTCACAAAGACTTATGGGTTTGGTTTCTGGTTAAGGTGCATGATGAGGAAATCATGCATGGATTGGACTTAGGTTATGTTGGTTGGTTATGCGAGCTAAGGTTGCATGACCTGTTCAGATAAATTTGATGTTCAATATGTGATCTAATGGTTGCATGAACCAGGTTGTTGTACAGAGCCTGTTTTGAATTTTTGTTGTGGTGAAGGGTTTGGCCTACTTCGTTGTATGTATATTTTGAAGTATTGAAGTTGTGCCTTCTAACAACAAGTTGGTAGGGGCTTGGCCTAGGCCAAGAAACTGTATATTGAAGTTTAATTGAAGAAGTGTGGGGAGACTTTATTTGGGAGTTCCCCCTTGCATAATATTTCTATTATACTTGTGCACTATGTTTTATATTGTTGTTGTATTTATGTTACAAAGTTGTTCATTGTTGAAGTTATATTGTTGTGCATAATAATAGACTGTTATGGTGAATCGAGTAAATTTTGAATTGTTAAAGAAGCTAAGTGTTGAATTAATTTAAGGATTGTTGTATTGGGATTGCTTGAGACAAGTTTCGCAAGTTAATATAATAATCTCATGAAAAAAGTACATAGGATATAGACGTAGTTTGGGCAATAGTAACCTTAGGTTGGCATTGTTCTTGAGGAGAAAATGTGTCAATGTCACACATCTAGGTGACTCAATGAGCTTAGAATCATGCGACCACCATGGGTTCGTGATAGATGGTATCACAGCAGAGTCCTATGATGGGAACTTGAAGGGATTTATTTTGGATCAAGGAAGGCAGTGGCACAATAGCCAATACCATGATAGTTGCAATCCAGGTTGTTAAGTAACTGAAGTGCATGGAAGGGGACTTGGTTGGAATTTAGATAACAAGATGGCTTGTTATTGGAAAGATGATTCTTGGAAAAGTAAGATACAAATCCGTGAGAGATTCATGTAGCTCATGGAAAAGTCGAGTCACGTGAAATAAAATTGGTCAGAGTTGTTGAAGGAAGCTAATGTTCTCCAACTTGAGAAGGTTAAGAAGGAACTTCTTAACCATGAACGATGGGTTGAGCAGGTTCAATTTGTTCAACATGAAGAGGAAGTTATTATGCAACCAAGTATAAGTATATAATGAGTGTTTTGAAGTAGCGGTCAAAGGAGGAAGGACTTGGTAGAATGAAGTCTTCCAAGGTTGAACTAGGTTTGATCTCTTTGTAGCCATAGAAGGAAGAAGTGGTTTCTTTTATGAAAGGATCTTATGCAGGTGTAGATGAGAAGAGTTATATGATGAATTTCCTTGTACAAGTTGAGATGAGTTATGGTTCACCTATGAGTCGGATGGTTTGCGATGAGGAATTTATCTGGGGGGATTCAAATTCAGGTTAGATGGTGTGAATGCTCATGACAAGGGTAGTGGATCATAACTTCATGTGATGGATGAGTCATGGTTGGAAAAGTGTCGAATGTGGCTCATGGACTGAGGTCATTTAGGTGGAAGCACTTCAAGTGGAAGGACACGATAGCAAAATAAGATGTAAGTGAAGGTATGGGTGACCTACGAAGGTGCCTGGACGACCGAAAGTGTGGGTGACCTGTGAAGGCACCTGCACAACCATATTGGGTGACTTGCAAAGGTACCCCCACAGAGACAATTTGTGCAATGAGAAAGGGCGATTGAGGATGCATGCCTGAAGGAAGATAAGGGTGTCCACCTGATGTAAATAAGGATGCACGATGAAGGTAGAAAAAATGATGTGATGGACATGTGATGACTTGAAGTATGAGTTGGAGTATATAAGTCAAGCTAGAGTGTGAGTTCCTAGTCGAAGATGAGGTATGTCCACCCAGTCATGTGACAGAGAAGAAGGCACTTGTTGAAAAGGGACACACCCACACGAACGACAAAGACAAGGGTGCCCTCCCAAACACAGTGCACCTTCCTGAATGAAGAAGACGAGGGTGGACATATGTGCTCGAGTTGCAAGGTCGTACGACTTATGTCAAGACGACAAATGATTTTTTGTGACAAAGCCTTGACTTCATATTGATGGTGGTATTGGAGGATTTCTGGTTTGTTGAGGAGCTTGGGTGTAGACCTTAACGTAGTATGGGATACATACCTTTGAACATAGTATGGGATGTGTCCATGAGGAGCAATTTGACACATGAGATTGAGACAAGACACCTTGGAGTTGGATGATCGTTGCAGTGATGAAGAGACCTTGGTGCAAGAAACTTGAGGTGGAGGGTTAAGGGACTTAACCACTGCAATATGAATTGACTCTTTCAAGGAGGACCTTCTTGAGGAAGGAGTGTGTATACATATATGTAGGTTTTTGGTATGACAACATAGGGTAGCACATAGATGTGATTATGAGGCAAGTGAAGGCTTGCCTCCTTCATAGAAGTATGAGGAACATGTCTGAGAGGATATTAGGGGTGAAAATTTCTTCATGGACCTAGATGTGGAGATAATGATTGGACTTCAAGTGAATATCATTTGCATAATTATGGGCACGAAGTGTGTACATTAAAGTTGTGTTTTCAGATGTGCAACATTTGGAAATGTGTAGGATTTCTTGATGGTTGAACATGTGACAAAAGTGTTGGAGAAAGAACCAATGATGATGCGAGGAGGTGCATTCCCATGAGTTAGGAATGATGGTTGGACTAGTTACCTAACTAGTTTGAATCATGGGGGATATCAATGTGTAGAGATATGTTATATTTACATTGGAGTATGGCAGTAGGGTTCATTGAGATTCGGTGTTTAGCATGGTGATAGTTGCAACTTGACACATTGTAGCTAGGAAATGGAGCGAGTGGCCTTCCATAATGGAATGGGATAGTGTGGATACTTGCAATGAATTATGATCGATGGCTGTGAAGTGTTCAAAGATCTTCTACATGGAGGAGTCATGTAGGTTGATGGGTCTTAAGAGAGGTTCATGCATGAAGTTTGTTGAAGAGTATTGTTGTCAAGGGAGGAAACCATTTTAGAGTGGGAGAGCATGTAACGCCCTTAGGCCTGAATGTGCCCCAAGGCACACCCAAGTGACAAACAACATAGATTTGTACAAGGGTGCCTCAATGGAATGAAATAGGGTGAGTTTGAAATGAACAAACATGCCTGAGTACATAATGCGCAATAGGATAACTTAGGGTGACACGAGATATCATGCAATGGGGTAAAGGCTCATATGGTGGGAAACATGTAATGATAGAGGGTGCCACAGAGGAATACATGCACAATATGTAATAAGCACAAGGGTGTTCACAATGGAGTTAGTCGAGTGAGTTGATTTGACAAAGGGCATACGATGGGAGTTCCACTGACATGACAGAGGTCGACCCGTGCCCAAAGCAAGGAATGACTCGTGCAATATTTTGATGTCGGCTTGAAGCATTGGAGGTTGGATTGAGTTAATAATTGCGATCATTAGAGAGGGTGATTCATGTATATATGGGAGAATTGTGTTAATGGTGAGGATTGAAGGGAGACACAACTAAAATACGAAGTACGCATAATCACAAGGTGTGAAGGGATCTTGCACCTCGTGATCAATGAAGTAAATTGAAGAAAGCAAGAACAAAACCGTAGAAAGGAAAGGCGAATGAAGAAGGAACCACAAGGACGAGCTGAGGTTCTCTTAGAAAATCCAAGGAGGAAGTTGTTTTGGCTAGTGTCTAGATGTATGAGTCATAGGACTGCATGAGTTTCGTAAATATGTTTGCCTTTGGTTTATAGATAAGGTGAAAGATGAGGAAGTGATGCACGAACTAGCTTTGGATTATGTTGGTTGGTCGTGCAAGTGAAGGCTACACGACCTGTTCACAGAAAATCGAGGTTCGACATGTGAACTAAGGGTTATATGAACTAGGTTGTTGTACAAAATCTGGTTCAAAGTTTGTTGAGGATGGGAAATGGTTAAGGGTTCGACCTAACACATTGTATGTATATTTTGAAGTATTGAAGTTGTGCCTTGCAATAGCGAATTGGTAGGGGCTCAACCCACACCAAGAAATTGTACATTGAAGTTTAATTAAAGAAGTGTGGGGAGACTTTAATCAAGAGCTCCCCGTCCCATAATATTGTTGTTATACTTGTGCACTGTGTTTTACAATGTTGTTGTATTTATGTTACAAAGTTGTTCATTGTTGAAGTTATTTTGTTGTGCATAAGAACATAATGTTATGGTGAATGAAGTAAATTGTGAATTGATAAAGAAGCTAAGTGTTGAATTAATTGAAGGGCTACTAGGATTGCTTGAGACTAATTTCGCAAGTTAAGATAGTAATCTCGTGAAAAAGTACATAGACTACAAGTGTAGTTTAAGACACGGTAACCTCATGTTGGCATTGCCCTTGAGGAGAAAAAGTGCATGTGTCGCACGTCTACGTGACTCAAAGAGCTTAGACTTGTGCGACCACCATGGTGCCATGATACATATAGTTACATATATATGCGCCAAATTTTATTTGAAATGATTTCGAAAAATTAAAAATTAAAAAATTAAATGTGATATGCATAACATTGAAAATATAGATAGATAGATAGATATATGAATGAGGGAAAAAAAGTGTTTATTGTGAATATTGTTTTTTTATATGTTTATTGATTAGATTTTATATGGTTATTGATTATATGTTTCGAAATATCATGCTTAAGAATATGAATCATTATTAAACAAAATTGCAATATAATAAATTTATTTGAATTCATGTATAATTTTATTACTTTTGTTGATTGAGTATGCTTCATTTTATATACACTACAACATCTCTTCCATATCAAACTAACATTTAAATTTTTACACTCATTTATGTACACTACAACATCTCTCCTATACTAAATTATAAAGAACCACTTCACAATATCCAAAAACTTCAAGTATTAGTAAATTATCTAGAAGATGACAGTCCTACCTCTTCAAAATATCATTGTATCTTAGATCCATCATTCTTATTATGTTACTCTTTCCCCCCATGCTTTTATGGCATTTTTCTTCATTGGTTCTTTGTTGGTCTCTACCTCTTCCAGTGTAAACTTCGCTCCATTGTTGTAATTTTCCTCTACATCTGCTAGTCTAATAACCATTGCTATCAATTTCATTATGACCTTAACTTAAAATTTAGCCATTTTTCTCTACAATAATTCATGTTTAGTGTTCATTAATAGCTAGTATGTCTTTATTTCTTGTTCCTTTGCATCGCTACTTTGGTTCAAAGCCTTCAACAACCCTTCCACTGCCTTTAGCAGCCTTTCCAGAAGTTGATTCATTTGTATTTTCTCATTCATTTCTAAAGATGTCCCCAAGTATACCATGTGAGGTCTAAGTTGCACTACTTTCCTTCGTGTGGATGGCATCCTCCGCAACTCTTTTATGTGAATACTCAATGGTAATGTGATGCAGACTTGGGTACAAACTGCACCACATTAAATATAACCCCCTCTACTTGGCGTTCACCATTGCACACTGACTTGAACACTCATAAACATTCTTGAGTGAGTTTTATTGTGAGCAACACCACTTCTAATATATTAACCTGTGCCTCTATGCCACCACCCAAATGCATTAAGGTGTAGTGTTACCAAATCCATGCCTAGATCATGTCAATTTTCTTGAGGAGACTGATAGTTGATAGTGAGTTCTCATGGGATTAATTCCATTCTAAACTTTATTGAATGTGGTAACATTTTCGATGCACTTCCTACCTTTTCATTAGTCCCTACCTCCGGCATAACAGGGACTATAGCGTTCGATACGGCGTTGACTGACAATTAAACACTTCTTTGACCAAACATTTCGCTTGCGTACAAATATTTAACCAAAGTTTTTGCTGGTAATTTGGCTGCACCAAATTTTAAGAAAAGTTTTCAAATCAACCTCTTATTAGAAACTTCATGTTTCCCGACGCAACTTTAGATATACAAAGCATTTTTATCCAAAGTTCGGATTCCTAAATGCAAAGCATTTCTTCTTTGTCTATTTTGTGATATCCAAAGTAACTTTCACTTCCTGTATGCTGCCACTACCATTTTCTTGGATGCCACCTGTTCTTGTTGCCCTAAATTCTGTCACAACTCTTTGATGCCACATGTTCTCATTGTGTCTTTGAGTTATCCAAAATAAGTCACAATAAATCCAATCGGTGAGTTGAGGTAAACTGCAATCATTTCTATGTATTTAATCGGTGAGTTGAGGTAAACTATGGTCATTTATATTGTCTTCAGAGCCAAGCCAAGCCAGTTGCATAGCTTCCCAGAACCTGAAGCAGTTTATGAGGGCCGAGGCCTCTGGAGCACTGTAGAGGGTCCCAGAAGCTTCCCTGTCAGGTAGGCAAGATCCTCTATGAATCTTGCATCATCCGCATCGATTTAGCGTATTTCAAAATAAACAATAAATTCAATTATTGATGCAAAATGTGAAAGATGTCTCGTATTTCAGAATGAAAAACAAATTCAGTTACTAAAGCATTTACTTAACTTGGATTTCTAAATTTCAAAAGAAAGTAATGCAAAATTTCAAATTCTCTTCATTCGCATCATAGGCATTACTGCTTTCCCAACAATAGACAGACGTCTCTTTATTTAAAAAAAAAAAAAAAAAATGATTTCTTTTAACAATTTCAGCATTGTACTCCAACAAATACAATCATTTTCAAAAAAAATTATGCATAAATCATTTAAAACAACATTTCGATGACATTTATTTATAAAAAAAAAAAAAATTACTCTTAGAATTTCAGCATTGTACTATGAGTAATACAAACAATTATTCTAACCTTTGTTTTGTCGTTTTCAGCCTCTTGGCGAAGGGTGTGAAGAGCTAGCAAAAGGTATGTGAAGATCTTTCACCATGAGGCCTACAAAGAAACATAAAAAACAAAGTTAACTGTAATGTTGCTCAGTCTGGATAACAGAGATGTAGAGATGGGTTTTTTCCACAATTCAAGTCCTTGTTACTTGTGTTTGTGTTATTACTCTGATGCATCCAAGAAGTAATAAAAATGGTTCTAATCACAACATTCAACAACAAAAATAGCATAGTCAGAGTGAACAAGCTTACCATAACAACCCACATTTGAAACACAGCTTCCATGACTCTCCTGCATTATACAAACTGCAAGAAACCTTTCTCGCTTCAAGATCCCACATCTCCCCTTCTCAGTCCTCTCAGAGAGCAAAAGGCCTCAAGCAGCTCCCCTTCTGATATTATGAGAACCTGAAGCAACCGAACAAGAAAGAGAGGGCTCAATCGGGATCAATCAAAAGGTACAAAGGTGGCGAGAGAAAGTCTCGCTTACTGTTTGTTGACAAACTTTATATTCATCTGTGCTCTTCATTCATTGTTTTTCCACTATTGCTCATGAATTTGGCTGACTGACATACATAATGTTTTTCCACTATTGTTCACGAATTTGGCTGACATGTAGAATTGACGGGACGTTGAGGAGATGCTCGTAGGGAGGAAGTTCAATTGATCGGCTGCAACCGCCATAATTCATAGAACATCTCACCACAGTTAGTCTGCAGAAGTCGACCTGCAATGCGATATCTCAATCACTTTAAGGAACTCTATTCCTTGCCAGGCTAAATGCTCCATGGTGACTGTTAGAGAATGAAATAAAACATGAAATCCCCCAAGTAGTAGCAAGAGGGTTGTAATTGATTCAAACCAAACCTGATTTTTCAATTTCCGTTTCAGCTTCTTTAGAACCATTTTTCGCAAATATTTTTTATTTAGATATAGAGGGTACAACTGTGGTCTTTCAGAGACCTTCGCGACTTTGAAGGCGCTACACACGGATTAGGTTAATCAACGCATGCTTGTGGTCTATCCATCTTTGCTAATGTTGCTCCTGCACCTCAAACAGAATCTGCTACCAGAAACATATGCCATACATGTAGAAGGGTCACACATATGGCACCTTGCATGGAAAAATGGGGCCACGTAGAATTTTAGAGAGACTCAAATAAAAAACGTGGGAGTGTCACTCCTTGTTGATGTGCCAGAGATTTGTTATGTGCCTGAGATGTGCACCAATCTTTTTCCAATACAAAATCAATCGAGGCCCAAAAGCAATATGATGCACTCCATGGGAATGAACGACTGGTTTGGGTTAGATTCTTGGCTAAGTGGGGGTGGGGCACGTGGGCTACATGCAAGCCTTGCGTGCCTATCCTGCACATTCTTTTCCTTTTTCTTTTTTTCTAATTTTATGTTTATTGTTGCTTTCCGGAAACAGTCCTACTACAATGTCGTATTATTTACATTTATTTTCTTCTTGTAAATGACAGTTTTCTTGGCACTTCGGTAATTTCTGATGTGCATAAACGAGTCAGAAAATCATGGTTTCATCATGATTCTTACTCGGAATATTCATAAATTATTTTTGCTTACCAGGTTAACACGGGTACCTAGGGTTTCATTTGAGTTTTTCTTTTCTTCCCCGTTAATGAGAAGCTTATCTTCAAATGAGAAAACTATAACGAAAACACATGAACACAAGCAACACTAAAAATGACAAAGGGCACAAATAATACTGAAGCTATCATCCTGGAAGGAGAGTCTTTATACATTCTCTAGGTAAATAGTCTATAATAAATGTTCCTCGTTCTAAAGATGGAGTCTACCCTTTATACAAAAAAGGTTTATAATTAAAAGGAAATGAAGTGAAAAATAACACCCTAAAAACAAAGACAGATTACTGTCAAAACATGGCCTATAACCATGGTTACAAAAACTATAAAGAAAAATATGGCATTGAAGACAAATTTTGTGAACATAGATGCTTGGAACAGGGACCTAAATATTACTGCAGTGAAATCAAGTAGTAAAAATTATACTTGAGTCAAACAAAAAAGGGGAAAATAAAAGGAAAGCATAGAAGCTTAAAACACTGCTCAAAGAAAACAACAAATGCACGAGAAACATAGACATGTGATATTATATGCAAGCCCTGTCTATGGAAAAAAGGTAAGAAGCAATGTGAAGAATACATGGGCAAAATAGAAATGTCTAACATCTCCATATGACCGCAATCCATGACTAAACTTATAGCCAGTAGAAGCAGAGGATTTTGAATGAGGCAGATTAAAACATAGGTCATTTAATGCCGCATTAATATGATTTCAGGTAGTTTAATTCCCTTTCTAAATCTGCAGCCATAACTTTTTTTGTATGATCCTTTGTCGAGTAGAAGCAGGCATTTTTTGTTGTCGTTCAATCCCTTAGCCAATAGAAGCAGAGGATTTTGAATGAGGCTTTTGCCAGATATACTAACCTAGTGCAAGAAACAATGCAAAACACGTGGCCTCAGGTTCTCAACCACGGCAGGGACTACCGCTACGACAGTGGCTCCCTTGTTATGATTAGCACCTTGAGATATTAAATTTTGTGACTACCTATGCTTACATGAGGCTTTATTCATGTGTCAGATGTTGTGTTGCAATTATTTATACAGTGGTACCTGCTTGTTGGTCTTTGTGGCTAAGAATTAAATGAGGGCCACCATTCCATCATTGTAGCAACGAGAATGCGAGCCCGGGACCATTGATTTCGAGGGTAATTAAATAAGGTGTCTTCCACCTTATGTTTTTTAACATTGATTCAATTGCAGTTGCCTTTACATGAAACTTTTGAGCCATATGAATTGATAATTTGGTTCATGGTAAGGGAGAGGTTAATATCAAATTTTTGTCCAATTATAAGGACCCTTGTTGCAGCATAACATCTTTATTTGCCAATGTGTGAGCAATGAAATTCAATTTCCTATACACATGGAAGAATTCAATGTATTCGAAATATTGAGTTTGTAAAACAATTCTGTGCAGTATAGGAAAAATAACATATTTTTGTGATGCCCTTGCTTCCCATGCCTGTCGAACTATAATCATTAAATCTCCAATCACCATAAGGTTGAAGATTGTTCTTGTTATTGCTAATTCTAATCCCTGCTAAAGAGCTAGATATCCAACTTGATTGTTAGTTGTGATGCCCAAGCCCCAAGAAAATTATGTCTCAATTTGTTCGTCAGGGTAAAGGATAACCCCTCCTACTCCATAAAATATACAATTCTATAAAGGAATCAAACTTTAATTATTATTCAGTCATATTAACATTTATTATTAAAACCAAAATACATTTTTTCCTAAATATCTTAATAATAGAGTAGTGAGTTTAGTGAGAAACATCAATAACACTAATTTAATTGTGATTATTAACACCAACTTAATGTAATTTATCAAAAAGAATTCCATGCAACTTTATAATCCCTTGTCTTTCTATAAAAGTGTTTTCAAATGAAAATTTAAACATTGATTTTAATTTTCTATAGGACTCAATATCAACCCAACTCAATTTTTTTTAGAAGATATAAAATATGATTTATTTATTTATTTGTAGGTTTAAAGGCATTGAAAACCGGGCTTGTTTGGTACTCTTGTGACCCCCCTACCACTATAACCCCTATTCCTAGGTAAACTCATTCAGACTGCTACCACTATAGCCCCACTCCTAGGTGAACCCCTTCTGATTGCTACCACTATAACCCATATTAACCACTAGATGAACAACATTGCGCCCAACATATAGTCATAAGTAAGTAACAAGAAATTTGAACATAACACCTTTATACTCACATTTTCTTTACATTTCAAAAACTTGCTGAATAAATTTCTCTGAAAAAACTAAAATACAAAATTAATTAATTAAATTAATATAATACATTATTTAAGATTTTAAATGATTAAATCACAAAAACAAATGGAATATCATGTATCACAATTTATAATACCAAATGAACTTCTATGAAAAACTAAAATACAAGATTAATTAGTTAAATTAATATAATGCATTATTTAAGATTTTAAATTATTAAATCATAACAGAATATAATCTATCACACTTTATAAATGTTGTTATTAGCATACTAGATTATTTTAGGATAACTATCAGCACTCAACACCTTGGTTTTTCATTGTGAGGGATATTTATCACGTTGACAAGATGGGATTCTTGAGTAAGTAGTAATACACCTATAGAGAAGTATAAAGAAGACCATGACCAATTTTAAAGGGCCTAAAGATAGTGAAATGGGCATATCTAAATTTATGGATTTCCACAATAATTTTATCTTTCACATAAATAATAATTTTAATTTTTTTAAGAGTAATTGAAATATAAAATTTAGTTTTAGGATTTGTACATTTGGGTATAATAAACAAAAATTGTTTAGATATTTAAATGAAATAACAATTTAATCAATTAAAAACCATTCAATTGAAAATTGTAAATAAAGGGAATTTTCTTATTAGTCTTTGTTCAATTCAAAATGCATTGATTTTTTACTATTCTGCTAAGTTTTTGCAATTTTAACCAAAATTTTAAGAAAATTGTTGAATATTTCTATTTTCCTGTAAATTAAAAAACAAATTTCTAATTTTTTGGAAATACTATTTCTAATTTTCGATGGGACATAATTTGCCTAGTGGAAGGCGTTTTATTTCTAGTATTTTTCAGTGTTTGACAATTCTTCATTTTAAAATAAATAAATAAAAAATTAATTTTGTGAGTGACCATTATGTTAGTGAGTGTTGTGACATGGACACTATTGTGCTACTATTATGCCCAATGATGCCAAAACTAACACGGTTGCTAGAACTAGCGTGGGGGCGGGGGACTGAACAAAAATCCATAAAGTTGATACATTGTGCATAGTGCACAAGAAGAAAACACTTTCACCAAGAAATCTGAGAAGCATAATTGTAGTAGTCTATTTCATTGTGTGGAGGAATCTTATCTCTATTTTAATTTGAAGAAGATTGTTGTGCAGAGCTTTCCTTAAGCAGAGCTTACAATGAAAGTTTTCATTGTGCAGAGGACGCTTCCTCCGCACTATGAACGTTTTCATTAAAAAACTATAAACTTAAAAATCATAAATATAAATTAATTTAATTTAATTTCATGACCAAATCAAATTTGTGTTATAATAAATTTTATAAATTGCTAAAAACAATTAATATTATTATGAAAACAAATTCAATGTCTTTTATTAAAACCGTGTTGAATAGTGTTGTCAATAATGCTAACATCGGTTCTTCAACACTCTTAATATTTGTTTGGATGGCATCAGTTGAAGTTCCAATGGTCGAAAAGCCCTACAATTCCCTAGAATCTCACTTTTGTTGACAAAGTGGCATGAAAAATCATGATATTTGGAGTCAAGGTCACTTTCAATAGATGCTCATTGTGCTAATTCTAGCCATAGGTTGCACGCACCGTGGATCCTCTCGGTTGAGGAGATATGATGTGGTAAAGTTAAAACCCATTTGTCGATCAAAGAACCCAAAACGTGGATGATGTGGCAACTTCTCATTGGATAGCATATTATTCAACTCTTGAGGCCACAAGGGATTTTCATTAACGATTTAAATTAATATTTGTTGTTGTTTATATATGTTCTGGCTCTATTAATTATGGAGGGGATCAAATTTAAATTCAAATCTAAAGTAAGCTGGCCTAAATGGAAGAAAGTTTTTTTTGGGCTTCAAAACAAAATTCAAACTTACTTTTTTTCCTTCCCTCCAAATTAGGGCTCCAAACGAATTATTTCATACAAAAAAAAAAAAATAGTTGACTCATTCCTAAATGTCCTTGCAACTACTATAAAATGAAACTCGTCCGCCCTCCATTGCTATTATCTTGTGCGCTTTATTAGCTATATCTTTTGCATTTTTACCTGTGAACTTTATGTATACTTGTAGATCAGAAGGAAGAGGTCGAATCTGGAAATTTTTTCTTCACGATTTGAGAGGACTCTCAAATCATCTCTAAAGCAGCTCCTTCGTCAATCTCTGAGGTCTTTACTCACTCGCTCCAAGGATTGAAGGTTGATTTTTTTTTTTTCCATATATATGTGACTTGTAAGATCTGAGATATATAATGCCATTCGCTGGAGAATATCTAAGAACATGTGCCATTTCTGAAGCGGTTTGTGGGCATAGTTTGTGATATCCCTGCAGCTAAGCATAGTCTTGAAAATCTTTTGAAGGGTCGAAGTCTTCGAAGGTTTTGGGATTAACGCATATTTCCTTTTGAGACTAAGGTTATGGGATTAAGGTTTATCAGGATTATTGCAGCATTGTACCTTCTTGTATATCCTTCTTGTATATGAAACAGTTCATTGTGTGTTTTTTCTGTTTATCACTACAAGAGGTCTTCATTGAGGATTTGACGCAACTTTGTGTCATTCTCGAATCTGTGATAGGAAATCCTTGGCCCTAGAGAAAGTATAGTTAAGGACCAAATCTATAGCTAAGTATCAAGTGGAGATCCATACTTTTTGAATCCCTAATCCAAGTCGACTAAGGCAAAGATCCAGGTCTTCTTCCAGGATTGTTTTATGATATTTAAAACTGGCCTATTGTTGATTTCTGAACAGCATACAGCACCTGCCTAACTTTTGTATTATTTGTTCAGAGCTAAGGTGTTCTTTAAAGCTCTGTCTAATAAACAATTTCAGATCTGAGCTTATCATGGTACCTGTGGTTGGCAGATCAGGGATATGATAAAGTGTAGCAATTTGTTGACTATTGTTGAAGATGACTTGAATTCTGAGGTGGTGTTCTAGGTCAATTAATAAGGGTTTCTATATTTATTGAAACAGTTGCTCAAACTGAGGCAAAGTTTCCCCATCATAAAAGGCTAAGACTGATTAAGTACACCATGACATAAACACAAGGATGAACCATGTACTGAAAAGTGAATGCATTCTTTTGTAGCACATGGGGATGCCTCCAGACCTGAGATAAGTCAGTGCAGAAGAGTAGCTTGCATTTGTTCTGATTATAGAGTTTACTATGTGCCAGTGCACAATTATGTTAGATATATTATGGGACTGAGTTAACAAGAATTTTGATGACCAGATATTTTGGCATTTGGCTAAGTGTTTTACTAGTAATAACATTGCTACTAAACCTATGTTGTTTCTCTGTATTGTCATGAAACCTTGTTCTTTTGTTGAGTTATTAGAAGGTTGTTAGTGTAATGGTTGAGATAAGGTTTGATTGTTGTTAAGGTTGTAGACGGTTATTTGTGGAATTGACAAAGTTTGTTTGGAACTAAGGTCATGCTATCTATGGCTGCTTGTAATATCTAAGGGTGATTACAAAGTTATACCTAGGGTTTGAACCAGAGTATGCAGGACAAAGTGTTGATGTTTAGAAGAGCTACTAGGGTTCGACAATGGCAATGTTATGCAGCAGTTTGGAGAACAAACTATGTGAATGTTTGTGAGCTTGGACTTGTCATTGATGATTGTATATAGATGTTTGTTATATGTGGTGGCTAAGAAAAGCGAAGGATTCATATTGCAGAAATTATTTGCAAGATCAATATGTTGGATAAGAGATTCGAGGGGTTTCTTGTTGATCTACATATTTGAAATTGTTTAGGATCAATGAGGGTTTGACATGAAGATATTGTTGACAAGAGCAGAGAAGGCAGAGTTGTTGAGATTGTCCAACTATGGTTTTATGTAGAAGCATATTTGACTAATGCAAGGGTTTGATGTGCAGATTGAGCAAAGGAAAATTGTATTGTTTTTTTTTGGGGGGTATTGCAGTCTCTTTTATATTGATATCAAACATAGGTGGATCTGGTCTGAAAATTATGAAACGTGGTCCGTCAGTTGATTAGGGTGGTAGTGTGTTGCTAGGGCAGGTTGGAGCTTGCACAATGCATTGGAGTGTCCTTCTAGTTGTAGTTGGTAAAAAAGGTGTTGGAGCATCATTTAGGTTGGAGCTTGTAAACTAGGGTGTTGGAGCATCCTTCTAGTTGGCACTGGTAAACAGGGGGTTGGAGCCTCCTTCAGTTGGAGCTGAAATTTTTTTGAAGTTAGAGGTTCTTAATTGATATAATTCTTTTAAAGACAAATATCAAGAAGTGTTCGGTGGTGGGCGGTCAAAAGCGAATTCACAAGGATTCTAAGGCCTTTAAACAGTTCATTGAAGAAGCAAATCTCATAGATATGAAAACGGCCAATGGAATCTTTACTTGGACCAACAAGTGAGGAGGGGAACATTAAGTTGCATCTAGGTTGGACAAATTCCTAATATTGGAGGATTTGTTGATGCAAGGGTTGGATATGGAGGCCAATCTTCTCCCCTGTGGGGGCTTAGATCATTGGCCAGTGGTGTTAATGGTTGCAACGTTGGGTACACCTAAAAATAGATCATTCAAAATTGAGTCATTTTGGATTAATCACCCCTCATGAAGAATATCAAAAAATGATGGGCATATCCTCTCCCAATATGGAGCTCTAAGATTTTTAAATTGCAAGCAAGGTTGAGATATATCAAAACCCAGCTAAGGCAGTGGATTAAAATAGAGTTTGGTAATATCCTTTACGCAAAAAGCAATTTGGAACTGAAAATGGAGGTGTTACAAAAATTGTTAATGGAAGAAGGGTATACTGAGGAGAGGAAGAGCAAGGAAGTAGAGTTTTTGAAGTAATGGGAGGAAAGATGCCTCCAGGAAGAAATTTTATGGAAATAGAAGTTGAGTGTTATGGCTCTAGGAAGGTGAAAGGAATACTAAATCTTTTCATAAATCAGCAATAGAACATCGAAACTCTAGTGAATTCTTAGCATTAAGGATACAAATGGATAGTCTTATGAGGGGCACCGAGACATTGAGAGGGTATTGGTTCATCACTTTCAGAAGATTGTAGAGCCTATGTTGGATAGATTAGACGACATTCAAAGGATAGTTGAGAATATCCCAAGGTTGATAACATATGAGCACAACAAAAATCTAAATAAACCAGTCTCCAAGGAAGAAGTGGCCCATGTAGTAAATGAGATTCCTAATGGTAAGGCACTAGGGTTGGATGGCTTTACCATAGATTTCTTCAAAGCCTGCTAGGAAATAGTCAAGACAAATGTTTTTGAGGTGTTGGTTCACCCAAGGACTCAACTACAATTCTTAAGGCTCTTAACTCTATGTTTATTACTCTTATTCTGAAAGAGGAAAAGGCAAGTACCCTTGAGAAGTTTTAGCCAATTTCTCTTTGCAATGTGTTGTACAAGATTTTATCAAAAGTGGTAGCCAACCAGATCAAAACGGTGCTTCCTATTTTGATCTTAGGAGAATAGTCAGGATTTGTGGAGGGGAGGCAACTTTTGGATAATGTTATACATGCCCATGAGATTGCACATTCTTTAAAGAGCCTGGGGAAGGTAGGAATGATAATTCAGCTTAGCCTTTAGGTGTATGATAAAATCAGTTGGGAAAACATGGAGGTAGTTTTACGACTTTGGTTTTTGATAATAGATGGATCAACTGGATAATGGACTTGGTCACCTTTCTTAGCTTTTCAATTTTGCTAAATGGGGCTCTTGCAAAACCTTTCTTCCCTTCCCGGGGAATTCGTCAAGGAGACCCTATGTCACCCTTCTTGATTGTCATAATGATGGAGGGGCTACGCAAATCTATTTTAGCAGTTGCCATGGATGGGGATATTAGAGGGCTTCGACCAATGAAGGGTGTCCGACTACCACACATCAACAGTTTGTAGATGATACCATGTTACATGGTATCCATACAGTGAAAGAAGCATGACCGTTTAAGTCTATCCTAAATACTTTTGTTGCAGCTTCAGATATGGAGATAAACCACTCCAAATCTATGATTTTCTTCTTTAATACACATATTGCTATACAAATAAATTTGAAAACTATCCTAGGTTTTCAAAGGAGAATTCTTCCTTCCAACTATCTGGGGATCCCTATAATTGTTCAATCCTAGAAGAAATTGAATTGGGAGAAGGTTGTTTCGAGCTTGGAAGATAAGGTAAAACGATGGACTTTTAGAGCATTGAACCTTGCAGGTAGGCTAGTCCTGACTAAAGTCATCTTGCAAGTGATTTCAGGGTATATGTTATCTATACTCCCAGCTCCTAAAGGGATTCTACAAAAAATTAGAGAAATTCAAAGGAATTTTTTATGGACATGAGTCAAAAATAAGAGAAAATGGGCGTTGGTAGCCTGGAACACAATATGTAAACCCAAGGGTTTGGGTGGCTTGGACTTACATGATCCAGACATTGTCAATAGAGCGAGTAGAGATAAACTTTGGCGGCGTTGGCTAAAGGGAGGGTCGTTGCCATGGGCCCAGCTTTGGAGAGCAAAATATGCCCCCAATTAGCCTATGCATGATCTTGTCTGTATGACATGGTTTACTCAAGGTTCAGCAATATAGAATTTGGCCTGCGATAATAGAGAGGTAATACAAAAATGGAAGATCAGAAATGGAAGTCAACCTTGTTTTATGATGACTCTTGGCAACAAAAGCCTAGTTTAAGTAGGGAAACTTGGAACCCAATCCAATTATCTACAAACAACTAAGGTCGCAGGGAAGTGCACCAGTTCTTGGAACAGGGGATGAAGTGCAATAAATGGTGAAGGTGGAACCTTAGCATTCTTCGGGAGTCTAGCTAGAATGAGTAGGTGGTCTAAGAATTAGTAGTGAAATTAACCAAGAGAAGAATCCTATGAGAACCAAGATCAACTAAGATGGGGGGGAAAAGAAGGCGGAGAATTTAATCTCGGAGACGCAGTAGGTTATATTGAAGGTTTCCAAGGTGAGGCAACTAATTTAATGTGGAAAAAACCATGGTCATCGCACCATTGGCCAAAAATCAAAACCTTCCTATGGCTCGTGTTGCATAAGAAAGTTCTTACATGGGAAAATATGGCGAAGAGGGGTTTTATTGGGGCCTCATGGTGTTGTTTATTTGAAAGGGAGGAGGAAAACTTGAATTAGCTTTTAAAAACCTATAACTACAACTCTGTCATATGGTGTTGGATGGCTTTTATCTTTAGGAAAACAAATAGAATCAAGGACAATATACAAGAGATTATTAGGAAATGGCAAGGGGATTATACTAAAAATGAAGTTGTAAACCTCACCCGTTGCCTGGTGCCTGGTTCCTTGTTTTATCCTTTGGACAGTATGGAAGGAGCGGAACCGACGTATCTTCTAGAACAAGAAGCTCCTTGCAGAACGCCTAGTGGAATTAATTCGAAGCCAACTAAAGGAAATGGTAATTAGTAAAGGAGCCAAAGTCTCTCATGATCGGCCATCTTCGCAGGAGGCATGATTCTCAAAATTATTAGAGCTGGTTAACCCTGGTATGCAAGTGTCCTAAGCCAGAGAACCTCTAATCCAACTAGGTTCATCAATTTGGATTCCTCCTCCCCATGGTTTCTTCAAGTTGAATTTTGATGGGGCGTCCAAAGGAAACCCTGGTAGCCCAGGGGTAGGAAGGGTTATACAAGATTGGACAAGGAAATTTTTTAGAGTGTATTTCATAATTTTGGGACATGCCTCTAATAATGTAGTTGAATTCCAAGCCCTAGAACAAGGGTTGGAAATCTTGGCTCAAGAAAGAATTGTCAATGTCATTGTGGAGAGAGACTCAACGATAGCTATCCAAGTGGAAATGAGGGTACAATGTGGCTCACACGTAAGGAAGGTTACGAGGAATTAGCGTTTGGCATAATTAATCCAGCACATACATCACCACCTAGTGACTGATAATAGTGGAATTTAGCATGGTTTGGAGATCAATGAACATAGTCGCAGACATGCTAGCCAATGAGGGGGTAGCCAACTCGTAGTTGCTTACTAATGTGGCTTGGTCGAAACTCCAGGAGGGACAGCACAAGGAATATTTTTGGAAGTTGGCCGAAAAAAGACAGATCCACAATAGTCGGCAATGAGTACAGTGCAGAGGCGAGCCAAGGCTTGGGAAGAGCTCCACTTGCTCACACGATTGATTCATCCTAGATCATGGAAGTGAGGGGAATAAAAAAATGAGGCAGGGTAATGGACACATGGAAAATCTACATGGACAAGGTGGCGATAAAATGTTGAGAATAGAATTCGACTTTAATTCACATTTTAATTCAAGGGAAAATTAAACTGGAATTTATGCTCTCCCTAAACTTTAGGGGTTCAGGATGAGTTTATTTAAGTTGTAATTAGATAACTCAGTTTGACTGAGTTATGGTCAGTTAAACTAGTTCTAACTGTTTGTGGAACTAGTAGAGGTCTAGTAGTGAGTTGGTGCATTGGTGCATCCTTGGTGCTACTCCAGCTAACTGAAGATTCCTCATGAGAAACTCATGCATGTCGATTAAGAGAAAGACCCAATTGAGACTAGAGTGCAGGGACAGTGTACTATCACTTGTAGAATGATCTGAGTTGTACATATCATGCATGAAATTAGAAGAGGACCTAGATTTGGATTGCATAGTTATGGAAGAAAGAATTCCCAGTTAAATATGGGTTATTCCTCTCAGGAATTGCACAAGGAAATAGGGGCTTGGACAGCAGTAGAATAGGCTAAGGTTTCACTTGAGCTAGCATGTGAGCAAACATTTGATCACACTTGTGCGGAATTGTTCTTGTGAGAGCAAGATTTGTATTATCACTCAATTTTATGATTAATTAAATAGATAACCGGGGTTTTGAGCAATGGATTTCCCCAGAGAAACAATTGTGTTTTGTGTCTTTGATTGTCTTCCTCTTGTTGATTATTGTTTTCATCAATCATTGGTTTCCGTTGTTTAAAGAGTAGAGTAGATTCTTGTCTTGTGTTTTAATACATTACATGTTGTGAATCTACAGGAAAATATACACAAAAGGTGGTGAAGTTATGAACACCTCCGTCAAGGCACGTCATGCAGGTTGTTTCATAAATGATAAGGAGGTGACTAAGAAGAATGCGGGTACGATAATAGTTGAGGATACATACGAGAGGTGAAAAATAGGAATAATGAATCTGTATAATTGTGCCTGGAAAATGAAAAGTAGGTATGGAGTAGGTTCACATGGAGTGACAATCTTATCGCACGCAGATCGGAGTGTGATAAGATGGTGATGGAAAGTATCAAAAAGCCAATACGACAAAGCATCCTGATAGAACAGGATTTAAATTCTAGGTCGAGTGCTCTCTTTTACAATTTTTGCATGGTAATTGAACAGTGGTGGATTAGTAGAGAGTTGATAAGAGCATAAGGTATCTGAGTTGAGGATGGGATGAGTCATGTATTCAGTGGGTAGGCCAAGGGGTAAACATAGAGAAAAGGCACAAGGAGTGGGTTGTAGCAAGCGAACTCACACAGAAACTATTGCAAGGGCAGTGGCATATGCATTTCACGCTACAGTCCCACAGAAGGGTAAAGAAGTAATTGAGGTGTGGGAGAATGAAATTCGTCGGCAAAGGAGGGTTATTTTATACAGACAAGTGGAGGAGGAAGTCGATTAGATCATTAACACTAGTGAAACAAGGACTCGAGAGACCCTCTACCCATAAAACCCTGCAAACAACACGGCATGTGAAGACCCTAGTAGGAAAGATGAAAGCGGGAGGAAGGGAGAAAAGGGATAAAGGTCAAATTGAAACCTTAAGCCAATTGAGTGCCATCAACCAACAGTTGGTAGGCATTGAATCAATCATAAGGACGTTGGTGAACATCGAGAAGCTATAGGATGGTCATATAAGCGACTTGAACACTATGTTCACCATTTATTTGAAGTACATTCATAACATAGATATTACTCTAGTGGAAGCAAAAGGTGAACCAGCTTGCCTACGAAAGTACAAGGCTCAGGAGGCTGAAGGTGTTGGGAACTTTGTGACGGCATCCTCGATGGTGGCTTTAGCGAAAGCTACGACTAGAAATGCTCTTATGGAATGAGGTTCAAGAATGTGGAAGCTCTGTTTGTCTAGTTTACTTTGTCTATAGACTATTCAGATATCAATTTGAATATGCAAAATAATGGTTTTTTGGATAATTGTAGGTCTATAAATTAGGGTGACCAAGGATACCAGCTAGGAAAACCTTACATAATCTATAGTTATAGTAGTATGTGTTTTGAGCCTTTTAAATGGTACAAGAAACATAAGACTTAATGGTTTTCTTGGACAAACGTGGTATTAAGACAATTTATTTTTACGGTTGGTTTGATTTCCAATCTAGCAGACCAACTGCAATTTTGTACTATGTTTTGGTTGAAGTAATATAATTCCTTTATGTTGACTTACAAAAAAAAACAAAATCATTGGGTTGGTTTTCTATTAGAAAGGTTTCCACCTAAAAATCTCATTTCCACTATCTTCATTGTCATGCATTGTTGAATGGTGTTACTTATTGTTCATATGATGTGATGTTGATTTATGTTTGATATAAGGCTATTGATAATAATGCTATGTGAAATTAAAAATATACTAATTGAAGCGAAAGTGGCAGATTCACCCCTATCATTGTTTATTTTTTAAAATTTATTCAAAAAAATTATAAGAATTTGTGAGAATAACAAATTTGATTTGTGAATTTTGCACAATTTAAATGTTCAAAAATCATTCATAACATTATAATTATTTATATGATAAAAAAACTAATTAAAAAGAAATATAATCTAAACAAAAACTATTTAGCCAAATTCCAACCCAAAGTTTCAAAACATTAAATAATTACAATTCTTACGACGATGGCACAAAGAATAATGTTATGAAATAGCCATACTTCTAACAAATTAATTGAATTAATACTCATCATGTATTTACATATAATTAGAGAAAAATATTGGAAGAAATTAATTGATAAAGATCACATAGTTACAAATAATTACATAACAACATTTGGAGAATCTTACACTGAATTGATATATATAATGTATTTACATACAATTATGAAGAAACATGTGACTGTAACAAAGTAAGAATTTGGAAGACCATACCAAAATAAATCCAAAGCTAAAGGCAATCCTAACATCCATTGGGTTGATTCCTTGGTATTCATATCATTTAATGAATGCATGCAAGGAGGCCAGAGTTGCAGGGACCAATGTTTCATTGTGTGGAGTTTTCGTTGTGCAAAGCTTATAATGAAAGCTTTCATTGTGCAGAGGAAGCTTCCTCTGCACAGTGAAAGATCCACACAATGAAACATTTACTATAACCAAATCAAATTTAACTTTAACTTTATGACCAAATCAAATTTATTTAATATTCAGTTTCATCAATTTCTAAAAATAGCGAGGACTTATGATACAAAAATCATTTTGCAAAAGTTGATAGCAGGATCTCATGATACATTAAACTATGGGTTTTATTTTTCAGAGTATTGAGAAAAACTTTGTATTACATTTTGCAATAGTAAATGTTAAATCAGTCTTAGTAATTAATTTAGTTATACATGTCTACATTTTTTTTTCTAGAAGCAAATAAGAATTTAATGAAATTGTGCTAGACTTTGTGTATACATATTCCCTCTACATATATATAAAATGCTATCAAATTTTCAAATATCTATTTAATAATTAAATATTTAATTTTTCAAAATGCACGTGGAGAATACACATTGTTTTTGTGATCATAACCTTGCAATGCAAACTGATAACCATAATTGTAGGAATTTGTTTATTGTGTAGAGCTTTCCTTGTGCGGAACTTACAATGAAAACTTTCATTATGCTTAGGAAGTGAAAGCTCCACATAGTGAAAAATCCTCACAAGGAAAACCCCACATAATGAAACATCGACTACAACCAAATCAAATTTAGTTTTAACTTTATGAACAAATCAAATTTATTTAATATAAAAAATTTATCAATTTCTAAAACTCCACATAATGAAACATCGACTATAACCAAACCAAATTTAGTTTTTACTTTATGAACAAATAAAATTTATTTAATATAAAGTTTTATCAATTTCTAAAAATTCTAGGGACTAATAATACAATAAATTATTTTGCTGAAGTTGAAAGAAGGATCTCATAATACATTAAACTATGGGTTTTATTTTCAAAGCGTTGTGAAAAACTCCATATTCCATTTTACAATGGTTAATGCTAAATTAGTTGTTGTAATTAATCTAGTTATACACGTGTACATTTTATTTTCTTAAAGCAAATAAGAATTTAAAGAATCTATGCTAGACTTTGTATATACGTATTCCCTCTTCACATATATAAAATGTTAACAAAGTTTTAAATATTTATTAAATAATTAAATATTCAACTTGTCAAATTGCATGTGGCGAATACACATTGTTTTTGTGATCACAAGCTTGTGGTGCAAACTGAAAACCATAATTGTAGGGATTTGTTTGATTGTGTGGAGCTTACAATTAAAGTTTTCATTATGCAGAGGAAGCCTCCTCTCCATAGTGAAAGATCCACATAAGGAAATCTCTGCACAATGAAACATTGACTATGACCAAATCAAATTTATTTAATAAATTTTATCAATTTCTAAAAACAATTAATATTAATATAATATAAAAATTATAAATATATAAAATAACAATCCACATTGTTTATTGGGGTTTCATCATACCCATTTGCTTCACACTAAAACTTTATGTTGAAGAGACACAATGCATATAATAATTAGTTGTGAAAGCACTGAGATAACAACTTTCATAAATGTGGAAGGCATTGAACATTATGTCGTGTGCAGAAACAATTGTGAAAATGGAGCATTCTCAGATAACAAGAAAACGTGGATCCAAAATGTTTGTCATTGTGATATGTCATTATGCAAAGTGCAGAAGAAGAAACGATTGTGAAAATTGAGCGTTCTCAAATAATGAGAAAATGTGGATCGAAAAAGATTGTCATTGCGATATGTAATTGTGCGGAGTGCATAAGTGCAAAGGAAGCTTTCATTGTGCTTCTTTTGCACTCTACTCAGTCTTAAACAGTTAATTAGCAGTCGAAGCAGGGACTATGGTGCGTTGCAGCTATTAATCTTGTTTGAAAGTCTTCATTTACAAATAATTTGAAAATAGATTTTACAAGACAAATGTATATTCAACTTCAAAATCCAATTTAAATTCTCTACAACTCGAATCTAGACACTGATAAGGGAATTCCTTTGCCTTATACTCCCAAAATGTGGTTCTCTCACCAAATAACTATCCAAAAATGCAAACCTTGCTTTGACACATACTTATTACTCGGCTCATACAAATAGATTCAAGAAATTTGAGAACTCTAACTAGATTGATTAATATTTAATAACATTTAATGATTTTTTTTTATATTTCAATATAATATATATTATCGGTTCATTAAATGAATCCATAATTATACCAGCCTTGTACTCACATGATATAAGGTCAAATCACTAGGTGTTTATGACTATCCCTAACCTGGACACAAAGAAATATGGGTTTTGAACCTGCGACCTTTACTCAAGGAGTACCTTGATAATACACCATATCACCCATTGATTTACACCCCAAGGACTCTTATATTTTCAATATTAACTTATATATTTGTTAATATATTTTTAAAATTATGTCGACGGAGAAGAGAAGGAACCCTAGTGGTGGATTGCAAGCCAGTGTGCCTCTTTTGCTAGTTTTATTTGAGCTTTCCTTCCTCCTCCAATGTTATTAGACTATTATATTATTTTTCCCTCTTTTGTAAGTGGTTTTTTTGCATCAAGTGGGGGTTGAGGAGGCTGGAACCCTAGTCGCCCTTGCCCCATGGTCCATACTTCTCAAGTTTTTATGGAGCCATTGTCTCTACATATTCTCTAGAGGGACTTTTTTTTTCATAAGTAATGTGGATGTTGGCTCTCGGGTAGACATGGGGTTTTGCTCAATGTTGTCCTCATTCCCTCTTTTCTCTAATCCTACACAACATATTCAATTTTCGTCTGAGTCTGATGTCGACTCTTTTTCTTGGGCCCTATAGCCTCTTTCTTCTGCCAATGGGTGTTCATTTTATGGGCTCGTGATGCGGGATCCTCATCTTAATTGTTCATCTTTATCCCTAGCGGGTTTCATTATGGATGTCATGGTCTTCCTCTAGAAATAACCTCTATTTTTATTTTTTCTTTTTTTTCTAGTGTCTTCCCTCTGAAGCTGGCAATGGGGTTCCTTGATATTCCTTGGGTGTTTCTGTTTATATTTCCTAGAAGCCTTGCCTCCTTCGAGGTTTCCAACTAGTTTGTTTCTTGTCCCTCTATCTATTGGGTTTTGTTGACAGGCTTTTTGGATTGTAAAGGTGGCCTATTCCAGGGATTCTTGTGGTGCCTTTTCATGGGGTTTTACAGCAGCACTACATGCCCTATATATTGATATTTGTATCAAACATTTTTTGGCTTAGGATTGCATATGCATATCGCATGTCTACAAAATGTAATTTTTATTTTGATCATTAATAAAAATTAAGGTTTTTTTCTCTCTCTTGAAAATATATGTGTGGGTGTGTGTGTGTTTAAAATTATATTTATATATATGTTATTATATTTTAAAATTGTAATTGATATATCATTGATGCCCTAGAATTGCTTTTGCTTGGCTAAGATCTCATCTTCCTGGGACTTAAGGAAAAAGGTTAACATCTCAATACCTAGAGACATCTAGCAAGAGTGAAAGTCTACCCCCTTATGGACCACCAACGAGTAATTACAGGTTTTCTTTGAATAACAGTGATGAATCAACATGCATTTGCAAATAGAAACTAGTGATCATTGTCCCCGTTGTTAGTTTAACAACTAAGTTATGATAGTTTTTCCTAATGTTTAAGATTGATAAGAGATGTTCATTCTCGACCATATTCTTGATCCTCTCCTACAACATATTGGTACATTTTTCCCCTTTCCTTAGAGAGTTCAAGAGGAAGGATGTAAGTACCTCAGTTTCTTCCATAAACCAAAAAATTACAAATTTTTTGACTAGTTATGGCTATTTAAAAATATTGAAGCTTGAATCTCACTATGGGTAAAAAGGTTATTATTAAGAGGAGAGAGTTTGGTTCTACTGAACTCAGTCTTTGAGAGCATTCAGACATTAGGGGAATTTTGAGGTCTAAAATGGGCCTCCTAAGAAAAATGTACAACCAAAATAAACTTTATAAGAACCAATAGGATTCAAGATGATAATGTCAACCATGGGGAATGATTCACCATTTTTGGAGTAAAAAAGTAAAAAGATTAAAAAATAATAAAATAATAAAACTACCTATTCAACTCATATTTTCAACTTATCTCCCTAAGGTTTTACTCAAATTTTGAGTGGAGTTACTCATTGAATGCAAAATTTAATTCCTCATCCAAGGAGTACCCATGTTGAATACTTTTGATGGAGCCTGCTACACGAAAAATGAGAAATACATGAAAAAATGTGATTGCAATCACGTTTTTCATGTATTTCTCATTTTTCATGTAGTAGAGTCTATCGAAAGTATGAAACATGGGTACTCATTGGATGAAGAATCAAAGTATACATCCAACAAGTGTTTCCGCTTGAAATTTGAGTAAACCCATAGGGAGATAAGTTGAAAATACGAGTTGAAAAATAGTTTTTTTCTTTTTTCCCTCTAAAATTTGATGATGTAATCTAATCTTATTTTATTATTTTCACTATTATTGTATATATTCCTTAGGAGGCCCATTCTAGACCTCAAAATTCCCCTAATGTGTATGGGATCTATATTGCAATGGTTCCCAAGGGAATTCCTTCAAAAATCAATAAAATTCATTATGATTTCTTATGATCATGAGCCATATAAAATGGTGGCATCCCCTTATAAAATGGAAGCAAGTGGCGTCCCCAAGAAGCTTGGCAGTTGGGGATCAAAACCATTTTTTTGTTTCAACAAAGGTCTTGTAGCTTGAAGCTTGTGGAGCCTCTCAAAATATCTATTTATTGGACGGTATCAATAAATCTAAGTATCTCAATGATATTCTTATTGAAGATTGGCTCAAATAACCTGTGAAGTTGCTCAAAGGATCAATATAATGGAAAGCACTTGTTTTTTCCATTGGTTGGAATTGGACAGTGGAACAGTATATTTGTTCGCTAGAGTTCTCAAACCTTAAATACATTTTAACTTATATGCAAGCATGAATTGTATGTTTAAATGTGTAATTGTAGTAAGTAGTAGTTGTATTAATAAAATATGAATGGTGCTTCCAAATCTTCGTGGGAGTGTGCCTATATAGGCATTGACTAGCCACGAAGATAGAATGACACAACTTTTGACCCATGTCGCTTCACCACTAATGAGACATTAACTAATATAATTAATTTATTGCTATTGATATTTTCTTATTTTAGTATCTATTATTTAATTGATGTTTTATGAATATTTTTATTCATAACATTGCCACCCCCTTTAGAGTTTTCTCTAGTTGAACATTGTTGCGATGGAATGGAATCCTTTCGTTGAGTGGTGCATTCTTCACGAGTACTTGTACCTTCCTTGGGGCTCGAAGTGTTAACACCATTTAATTTATAATGTCATCCTTACCAGTTAAACTCCATGAATTGTTCTTCAAGGTTTGTAGTATATCTCCCTAGTTGTATTAACCATTATTCACCTAGAAGTACATCCATTTCTTTGAGTGGTAGGGCAAATAGATCTGTTTGTAGCTTTAGTTCTTATATTTGGATTGAAACTTTTTGACATTCTCCTATTTCCTTGATTTTCTTTCTAGCAGCAACAAACATGGACATGTCCTTTGATGTGACCCAGCCCACTTGGCACACACTTTGCACTTTATACGTGGATGAGTAGGTTTACGTGGCGAACAAGAATCTTATGTCCGCGAGATTTTGTGAGAAGTTGGTAGATGGCGAGTTAATGCAGGGAGTAAATACCCTGTACTCCGCCTCGAATTGCTCCCTTTCACCTTCGCGCCTTAACCCTAATCCTTTACCGCATTTCTCAATTGTTCTTCGTTGTTTTCGCTCTGAGTTTGTTCTGCTCCAACCGAGGGTTTCTTGGTCTTCTCTGGTATATTGTCGTGTGTTCTGTTATGGTGATATGTTCGGCTCCTGGTGCTGTAAAAGAAATCGACTCCTCCGCTATTCAACCTGTTTGTAAACTTAATGACAATGGCGTTTGGTGTTGAATGCTGTTCAACCTGGTTCTGTGGCTTGATTTCGGTAAGTGGTTTTATTCTTCTCTCCCTTGCATACACGGATTCATGCAGGTATTGTTAAGCTCTGGTTATAGTTATTGTATTTTTTCCATCTCTGTAAATGTCGTGGTACTTTGTCTGGGTATTGGTAGTCGTTGATAGAAACCCTTGTGGTTTTGCTGTGTTTTCTTCCGGCACCTTACTGTCTCTGGTTCGAATCTGGTTGAGTGTTATTTGCCTGCTGTTGGTTGGGTTTTCTTACGGTGTGTCACTGTGTTTTCTTGCGAACACAGGACTTTTCAGGCGCACGTCCTTCGTTTGGAACAGGTGAATGCTCTTGTCCCTGTTTCAATATGGCTCGCCTTCTCGTTCTGGGACTAACCCACTTTGTTCCTTTGCTCAACAGTTACTCTAGCTCTTCAGGATGTCATACAGTTGCGTTTGGTCGCGCTCTCCAGGTAAATTTCTCCGGGTTTTCATTTCTTTACAGGCATTCGTAGTTTCCCTGGTTTTCTCGTCTTTGCATCCGTTCTAACATACATGAATTTGTGTTTTGCAGGTCTCTGTTGGTGACCTGGGCAGCGTGTCTTCCAGCGCTTAGTTTGTGCACTCGTTTCTCTTTCTGGGTAGGCCTGAAACCCCAATGTTTGGCTGTAGTTTCGGTTGACACTAAAGACCCATCTTCTGGTTTGAGTCCTCAGTCGTTGTATGCGTTTACTCGGCTGTATTTGTTTTTCGTTTGCTCCTGTATTTGGTATATAAGAGTTGGGAACCACTTGTTGGTTGATTTTGGTCAAACCCTGGTTCTGGGTTCTCTTATTTATAAGCTTTTCCGACTATATGTCGTACTCTGCTTTGTTTATATATATGCGGACTTTTTCTTTCGTGGTATTTGTTTTGCCCTACCAATGGTCACTGTAATTGCGGTCCTTCGATGGTTTAAATGAAAATTATGAATAGAAAAGAGAATGTATAGTTTTTGTTACCTCTGCGCATTAGTATTCCAGATTGTTGGTTGTTTAGTATCTTCGAACGCTGGAAAGTTGTGGATATTCATATGCAAATTCCTCGCCTTCGTTTCCTGAATGTTTATACTGGAACTCTTATTCAACTGTGTGCGAAATGAACATATGGCTATCGGTTATTGTGACTGTGAATTACTGTGACTTCGTCTGCTTACTTAATATTTGTCTGCAACTCATTGTTTGAACATTTGCAATAGTAAACTGATAAATATTATTTGTATGACAATCTATTAAATCGTAAGGGAAGAAAAAAAAAAATCACTTAGGCAAATATTTGTAAAAGTGGTACAGATGGACAAATAGCTTTCTGTTTGAATGCTCTGACTGTTTCTATTTCTTTGTCTTCTCAATCAACCCAACTCCACTCAACTGAACCCCTCTCTATTACATTTGATTTGTTTTTATAGTTCTCTGTTTTCAGTTGATGTTTACAGTTAATCCAACTAATACAGAATATGGTTACAGAAATACTACTTTTGTTAATAACTATAATCATTTGGCATTCCAAGACTTGTAGGAACAGTTGGCTCTTATTTCCCTAATTTAATGGACCATTCCCTAACTAATAACTGAGCTACAATAATTCTAACTGAAAATAAAAAGAGATGTCTGAATTCACTGACTTTGTAAAACAAATTAAAAGAAAAATTATTTCCGTAAAATTTAAACAGTCCAATCGACCACTAGCTTTTGAACCTGGTTGGAATTCTTTTTGCCCAATTTACGGTGAGCTGGATGCTCCTGCATCAGGCTCCCGGGGTGAAAAGAGATCATGACTCTGGTTCATGAGCTCCTCTACCGACGTTCCTGTCGTTCAATCTGCCTGGTGTCAAGCCATGAGCTGTCCTCAATCGGACGGTTCTTCCACTTGACCAGGTACTGAAAATAATTTTTCCGCCGAGTACGTCTAACTACCTGAGTTTCGAGGATGCCTTCGATCTCAGGAGGGTGGACATAAGGCATCTGTCTTTTCCAAGTTTCTCCGTCTTCCTGGTTGTTCCGCGTGAATTGTCCGGGTTCATCTTTCTTTTCCTCCAACAGATCACACCTGTATACGGAAACAGATCTGCCACATTGAAGATAGGTGATATGCCTACTCCGGGTGGTAGTTGTATTTCATAGGCATTTGCCGAAAATTTTCGCAAGATCTTACAAGGCCCTATCTTTTTGTACTTCAGTTTATTGTATGTACCCTTAGGGAAACGTTCCTTACGCAGGTGTACCAAGACTTCGTCCCCTACCTCAAAATGAACTTCTCTTCTCTTTAGATCTGCATGTTCTTTATATTTTGAGCTGCTGTCCTATAATTTTGCTTTCACCTGTTCATGTAAATCCCTCATTGCATTAGCAAAATCTTCTCCATCCGCACTCCATCGTTCCTGTAAACCAAGATCCCGAAGTTCATGCACTCCACGAGGGTGCATGCCATATAGGATCTGAAAGGGATTGAGACCCATGCTACGATTTGACGAATCGTTGTAAGCAAACTCTGCTTGTGCTAGCACTCGGTCCCACATCCGAGAATTCTCCCTGACTAAGTTGCGTAGCAGATTTCCCAAACTTTTGTTCACAACCTCTGTTTGCTTGTCGGTTTGCGGGTGATAAGCAGAACTGTAGCTTAATTGGGTGTTCATTTTTTTCCATAAGGTACACAAAAAATGTCCCGTGAACTTCACGTCTCTGTCTGATAGGATGGTTGTTGGTAACTCGTGTAATCTGACAATCTCATTAAAAAACAAGTGGGCCACGTGAGTGGTGTCACTATTTTTTCGACAAGGTATGAAATGTGCCATTTTTGAGAAACGATCCACCACTACCATCACTGAATCATAACCTTTCTGCGTTTTCGGCAGTCCCAAAACAAAATCTAAACTCACTGAATCCCAAGGTCTGCCTGGAACTGGTAATGGCGTATATAATCCTGTGTTCTGGCTGTGTCCCTTCGCTAATTGACGCACCTTACACTTAGTCACAAAACGTTGTACATCTCGTCGCATTCTTGGCCAAAAATAGAAATGACTAGGTTGCTCCAAGGTCTTATCTATACCGAAGTGTCCAGCCAAACCCCCGCTGTTTTTTTCGCGAATAATATTCTTCCTCATGGAACAGTTGGGGATACACAGTTGTCCTCCCTTAAATAGCAATTTTTCCTGTATATTGTAATCTAACCAAGGGCTATTACCCCTTATCAAAGGGTTCTGGCACGCCTCATAGGCTTCTCTGAAATCTGTATCTGTTTTGTAAAGATCTCGCAAATGTTCAAAACCCAAAACTTGTACAACACTCTCCTGCAAAAGTAGAGCTTTTCTACTTAGTGCGTCGACTACCTTATTTGCTTGCCCACTGATATGTTTCAGCAAAAAATTAAAACTCTGTAAGTACTCCACCCATTTGGCATGTTTATGATTGAGTTTGTGTTGTTGCATTACATATTGCAATGCAGAATTGTCTAAAAACAGTACGAACTCGTTCCCCAACAAATAATGCCTCCAGTGTCTTAAAGCCTGTACCACTGCGTAAAATTCTTTGTCATATGAGGAGTACTTCTGCCTACTCTCATTCAATTTTTCGCTGAAAAATGCTACAGGCCTGTCCTCCTGACTGAGTACAGCCCCGATCGCTGTTCCACTAGCATCACAACGTACCTGAAATAATTTCTGAAAATATGGTAGCCTGAGAATCTGTCTTTCTGTTATCTTCCTTTTCAATAGTTGAAAACTTTTTTCTGCTGCTTCTGTCCATCGAAAAGGTTGACTGGCCTTTTTGATGGTCTCCAACATAGGAGCACAAATTCCGCTGAAATTCTTGATAAACTTCCTATAGAAACTTGCCAATCCATGGAAACTACGTACCTCAAACAAATTTTTCGGTGACAGCCAATTTATTATTGTTGTTACCTTTTCCGGATCCATCTTCAATTCGTTTTCTGCTATCACAAATCCCAGATAAATTAATTCTCTTTGCAGAAATGTACATTTCTTCAAATTTATTAATAACTTGTTTTGCTGTAGCTTTTCCAACACTTTGCGCACATGCCAGAAGTGTTCTTCTTTCGTCTTGCTGAAAATAAGGATGTCATCCAAATAAACTATTACAAATTTCCCAATATACTCCTTCAACATCTCATTCATGAGTCTCATGAATGTGCTGGGTGCATTGCTCAACCCGAATGGCATGACCAGCCATTTATATAATCCCTCATTTATTTTAAAAGTTGTTTTCCACTCGTCTCCTTCTCGTATCCGAATCTGGTGATATCCGCTTTTTAAGTCTATTTTAGAGAAATAAGCTGCCCCACTTAAACAGTCCATCATATCATCCATACGCAGTAACGGAAATCTGTACCGGATGGTGATTTTATTGATGGCCCTGGAATCGGTGCACATCCGCCACTCTCCTCCCTTCTTGGGGGCGAGGACTGTTGGCACAACACATGGGCTCAAAATTTCTCTGATTAAACCTTTGTCCAATAGTTCTTGCACCTGTTTTCTGATTTCCTCATTATCCTTGGGGCTCATTCAATAGGCTGCTTTATTTGGTAAGCTGGCTCCGGGTATAAAATCAATATGGTGGCTGATACTCCGCTTGGGGGGTAACTTGTCTGGCAAGTCGTCCACTACTATATCTGTAAATTCTTCCAACATTTGTTGTATTTCCACGGGTAAACTTGTTATCTCTGTATGTAAGAGAAGTGTCCTTGTCTTTTTGACTAGAGCATAACTTATTTCACTGTTCTCAACCTGTTTTAAAAACTGTTTTCCGCTCATTAGCAATGCTTTGGTTTCGTTTGCTTCAGCTGTTTCCTACTCTTCTCTGATAGGCACAAGGGTATGCATGACTCCATCTTTTTCAAACTTATAATAGTTCATCACTCCATCGTGTGTCACCTTCCTATCATATTGCCAAGGCCTGCCCAATAATATGTGACATACGTCCATCGGCATGATGTCACAAATAATTTTATCCTTATATCGTCCTATTTGAAATTCAACCTCACTCTGCTCGTCCACCAGTAACTGGTGCCCCTTTTGTAACCATGAAACTCTATACGGACTGGGGTGTTTTAAACGCTTCAGCCCCAACTTTTCCACCATTTCTGTGGACACCAAATTGTCTGTACTTCCATTGTCGATTATCATCTTACAACACTTACCCTGTGATTTGCAAATTGTCCTGAACAGAGCTTTCCGCTGCGTCTGTTCGACACTCTCATCAATTGGTTTAAGTAATACCTTATGACTAAAGCTTCTCCCATTTCTGGGGCATTCTCTGCCTCTTGAGGGGTTGCTGTTGTTTCCTCCGGTTGCGCCACATATGCGCCTCGCTATCCAGCTGAATCTGTTTCTGGGCACTCAAACGAACGGTGCCCCCACTTGTGGCATCTATAGCATTGATAACCAGTTCCCCTTCCACGACCATTTCCTTTGCCGCGTTGGAACGATCTGCCACCTCTCGTTCCGTCTCCTTTTTCTGCTGTTCCTGAAGTCCTCAAACTGCTAGCTTCCTCGTTGTTGCTGGCAGTCCGGCCCCTGCCATAGGACTGGCCTCTCCCTCTGGTAGACTCTCGTCCTCTCCGGGCATTCTGTCTTCGGTTAATTTTCTCCTCTGCTTTAATTGCGCTCTGGTATGCCTCCTTAGTATTATTTGGAGACAAAATACTTATTTCATCCAAAATATCCATCCTCAGTCCATTAACATATATGGTTGTCCTTTCTGCCGTATCCTCTGTATATCCGGCTCGCAAATTCACTCGGTAAATTCCTCTGTGTACTCTTTCACAGTCAGTCCCCTCTGTCTCAAGTTCTGTACCTGTCTATGTAACGCGATTTGATAATCCCTTGGCAAAAATCTGCCCTTCAATTTAGCTACCATCCTTGTCCAAGTTTTAATCGGTGTTTTGTTCAACCCCTTCCTCTCATTCTGGACACTGTCCCACCACAGAGTTGCGTGTCCTTTCAGCTTTGTTGCTGCAAATTTGACTCTATGGTATTCACTAACTTCCTCACATTCAAAATACTTGTCCATCTCACTAATCCAATCTAACACAACATCAATAGACAAACTACCATCGTAAGTCGGGAATTCTGGTTTTGGTCTGCTGTTCGACAATAAGATAGACTTCAGTAATTTCACTTTTGCTGATTCGCCTTTAGGTCCATCTGCTGCCACTTCTACTTCTTCTTCACTCACATCGCCCATTTCTAGATCTCTTCTCCTGCTTGCCTCTACTGCTTCCAAACGAGCAGTAAGAACTCTGAGTTCTTCTCGTAATGCCTCATCTGCCATTCTACGAGCACCTCGACCTCGTCCTCGTCTACCTACATCCATTTTTTTTTTCAAATCTCTTTAACTCAAGCTCTGATACAACTCTGATGTGACCCAGCCCAAAAGGCCTACACTTTACACTTTACACGCGGAAGGAAAATGTATACGTGGTAGATAAAAATCTTAATTGTGTTTGTCCGCGGGATTTTTATGTGAGTTGGTAGCTGGAGAGTTAATGCCTGCAGTAAATATCTGTACCCCGCCTCGAGACTGCTTCCGCTTGCCCTTCGCGCCTTAACCCTTGTTCATTATGGCATGTTCTGGATTGTTCATTCGTTATTTTTTCTCTAAGGTTATCTGCTCTGGTCGAGGGTTTCTGGGTTTCTTTTGTAGAATGCTATATGCTCTGCTCTGTTGGTATGTGTAATTCTTTTTGCGGGCAAAACTCGGCCCCTCCTCTATTCAACCTGCTTGCAATTTTGATGGAAATGGCGTCTGGTTTTGATGGCTATTCGGCTCGGTTCCGTGGTTTGACCTCGGTGAGTATTTCTGTTCTTTCCTTCCTTTTATGCGCGGATTTCTTAAAGTATTTGTTAAGCACTGATTGCTGGTTATTATATCTTGCTGTCTGTGCGTATCTCGTGGTTCTTGGTCGAGGTTTTGTAGTCGTTTCTGGCAATCACTATGGTTTTGCTGTGTTTCCTTGGAACCTTGTTGTCTTCGGTTCGAATCTCGTTGGGTATTATCTACTTGCTGTTGGTTGGGCCTCTCACAGTGCGACACTGTATTTGCCTTCGAGCACAAGACTTTTCGGGCGCACGTCCTTCGTTTGGAACAGGTAAATACTCCTATCCTTGTTTCAATCTGGCTCGCCTTCTCTTTCTGGAACTAACCCACTTTGTTCCTCTGGTCTACAGTCACTCAAACTCTTCAGGATGTCCCACGGTTGCACTCGGCAGCGCTCTCCAGGTAATTTCACTGTATTTCTATTTCTCCACAGGCATTCGCACTTTTTCTTGGATTTCCCATCGTTGCTTTCGTTGTAATGTATATGAGTTAATGTTTGCAGGTCGCTGTTGGCAACCTGGGCGGCGTATCATCCAGTGTTTAGCTTGTACAGTCGCTTCTTTTCTTGGGTAGGCCTGAATCCCAAATGTCTGGTTGTAGTTTTGATTAATGTTAAGGTTCTGTGTTCTTGCTCAAGTCCTTCGGTCGCTGTAGAATTTAACTCGGCTGTATTTCTTCCGTTTGCTCCTGTATTAAGTGTTACAAGAGATGGGAACCGTTTTTGGTTGGTTTTGTCAAACCCTAGTTCAGGGTTTCTGGTTTATAAGGCTTTTCCGACTATATGTCGTACTCTGCTCTATGTATGGTAACGGACTTTGTTTTTCATAGTATCGTTCTGGCTTTACCAATGATCACTGTAACTGCGGTCCTTCGACTTTATAAATGAAATTTATGAAAGGAAAAGGAAATGTACAGCGTCGTTACCTCTTTGCATTTGTATTCCGTCTCTTCGTTGGTTGTTCTTTATGTCTTCGAACACTGGAAAATGGTTGATTCTTATACGAAATTCCTTCACCTTCGATTTCTGGATGTTATATGCTGGGATTCTTATTCAACTGGGTGCGAAATAAATGTATGGTTGCCTGTCATTTGTGACTGTAGATTACTGAGACTTCGTCTGGTTGTTTAATATTTGACTCTGACTCATATTTGAATACTTGCAATAGCAATTTGATAAATATTATTTGTATGGTAGTTTATCAGGCCATAAAGAAAGAAAATTCATTTAGGCAAAACATTTATAAAGATGGTACAGATGGACAAAATAACTTTCTTTTTGAATGCTCTCACTGTTTCTAATTTTTTTCTCCTATAATTCAACTCAACCTTCCTCTGTTACATTTGATTTGTTTTTATCTCTCTCTTTTCAGTTGATCTTTAAAGTCAATCAAACTGATATATAATATGGTTACAAAAATACTGTTTTTTTCATAACTATAATCACTTGGCATTTCAAGACTTGGAGGAATAGTTGGTTCTTATTTCCCTAATTTAACGGATCACTCCTTAACTAATAATTGAGCTACAGTAATTCTAACTGAAATAAAAAAGAGATGTCTAAATTCACTGACTTGTAAAACAAACTAAAAGAAAATTTATTACAGTAAAAGTTAAACAGTACAATTGATCAATAGCCTTTGAACCTAGTTGGAATTTTTCCCAATTACGGTGAGCTGGATGCTCCTGCATCACAAAAAGATAGAAAAGAGAGATAAACGCCTTAGAATTTAGCCTCTTCGAGGGGGCAACCTCCTTTACATTACACAAATGAACAATTCTTGGATGATACAAATGATAATACCTCCTTTCTATATATAGGAGTCTAAGGGGTCATAATATAATGAGAGCTGACATAACAGTAATAATGTAAGGGCACAATAATAACAATAACGAGCTTCTATGGGGCACAATAATAACAATATGGGGACTACATGGACACAACAATATAATAAGGGGGTTGCACTAATAACAATAAGGGGTTAAACTAGTAGTATAGGGACCTAACATGCCCCTCCCCTTCAAAAAGTGTTGTTCTCAACGCTTGAGTAGTTTTGGATGATTCTGTATAAAATTCTCATCCTCCCATGTGAAATCTTTAGCGGGTAAGTTCTTCCACTTGATGAGATACTTTGAAATTGATCAATTTCATAGTTGTTGGGTTCTTTTTTCTGTGACTGCTTTAGGTTCCAATATGATTTTTCCTTCTTGGTCAAGTTATGCAAATATTGTTTGAACTGGGATCTTCTCAATAGCTAAGTTTGTCATTTGTCAAGTGCATGTAGTCTTGCCAACGTTTCCTTCTCATAAATAGCTTTGTCTAAATATTCTATTTTTATTGGAAGGCTTTCGAAAGCAATGGGTCTTTCTTCTTACATTAAAACATCACCAATTGCATTTCTCGAGGCATCACATTCCAAAACAAATATTTTTGTGAAGTCTGGCGTAGCTAAGACTAGTGCTTGGCACATTGCCTCTTTAAGATGTTCAAAGGCATGCATTGCTTTTGGAGTCCATGAAAATGCATGTTTCTTCAATAATGTTGTTTTTGGAATGCCTTCAGTCTTCATTCTAATTTGATGATATCCTAAACGAAGATCCAATTTGGTGAAGTAAATTAATTCATGCAATTCATCCAATAATTTATCAATGATAGGAATGGGAAAGTTATCTTTAATAGTGAGCTTGTTGAGCTCCCTACAATATGGACACATGCGCCATGACCCTTCGTTCTTGTGCACCAATACTATTGGAGCAAAGAAAGAACTTTGACTAGGATGAATTATGGCAGCCTCTAGAATTTCTGCAACCATACGTTCAATTTCACTCTTTTGGGCATAGGAATATTTGTGAGGCCTGATGTTCAAAGGAACACTTCCTGGAATCAAGTGAATAACATGATCAAGGTCACAAATAGGTGGGAGGCCTTTGGGAGTCTCAAATACATTGGAATGATTATCCAAGACATTTTGGAGATTTGGAGAAATAGATGATTTTGACGTGGGAACCTCTATTGAACATAATTTTGCAATTACGCCCCGATGTTCTTTCTTTAGAAACTTTGTCATGTTGGTAGAGCTGATTATCTTTCCCAGTTTCCCTTTGATACCCCTTAATTCAAATTCCTTTCCTTCCGAAAAAAAATTTCAAGAAAAATTCTTGAAAATTAAAATCTATTGTACCCAAAGATTGTAGCCATTGGACTCCTAGTACAACATCTGCACCACCCATTGGAATGGAAAGCATTGGACTATTCAAGACATATTCTCTCATGGATAGCTTGATATTATGGCACTTTCTAGAGAAATTTATGCTTCCTCCATTTGCAACCATTACATGACACTCTGGTGTTGAATATAGGAAGTAATTCAATTCCTTGGCTATATCACAATGAATAAAATTATGGGTTCTACCCGAATCAATCAACACTACTACCTTTTTCTTTTGGATATTCCCTTCTATCTTGAGAGTTTGAGGAGTGGTAATTCCTACCAATGCATTACAAGATATGGTCGGATTCATTTCTTCTTTCTCTGGGGTTGGTTCCTGGTGTATATCCTCTTCTTTTGACGTTTCTTGATCCTTTTCTTCCTGATATTTTACTAGTTGAACCTTCTTCTTCTTGATATGTCCTTCTGTCTTGAGAGTTTGAGGAGTGGTAATTCCTTCTAATGCAATACAAGATATGGTCGATTCATTTCTTCTTTCTCTAGTGTTGTTTCCTGGTGTATATCCATATATATATATATATATATTTTTTAGCATGTGGTTCAAGAGCATCCTGGTTAGTGAGTGATCGCTACGTCCACAGAAAAATTTGGGCGATAGCTGGGCTAAAACGGCCCTCGACCTACTGGCAAGACCTGACCCCAAGGGCGTCGGGTGGATTCGACACTGTGACCTCCCGAAGGCGAGGCACGATTTTTGACCAACTGAGCTAACTCTTGGGGCTAGTGTATATCCTCTTATTTTGACATTTTTTGATAATTTTCTTCCCCCTCTTCACAATCTATGTAAAATAATTTCTTCTCAGCACACTTATGACCTTTAATGTATTTGATATCACAATTGTAACATAGTCCTTTTGCTATTCTTTCTTCCAATGGTTGTGGTGTCAACCTTGTAGGTTGTGGAAGGCTAGGAAAAACAACACTTCCATCTTTATAGTTGTGAGTGGTAGACTTCCTTGTTGCGATAATTTCACTTTCAATTTTTCTTGACAACCTGAATGTCTTCTCCAATGAATTAGGTTCCCAAAGATGAATATCATGTTGAATGTTATCCTTTAAAGTCCCTATGAAGACATCAATCCTCTGCTTCTCTGAAATATCATTTACCCTTATATTCAATTTTTGGAAGTCCTCAATGTGCTCTGCCATTGAACCTTTTTGTTTGAGATTTATCAATTGAGTAAAGAAGGTGTTGCTCTTTGTATCCTCATAATGTGTTATCATTTCCTTCGTGAAAATTGACCAAGTGAAAAGTGGTTTACAATAACAAAGCCCTTTATACCATAAAAATTGATTCAATTCTAAATATAAAGATGCAATATGTACCTTTTGTGTGTTTTGCACATTATGTAGATCAAAATATTTCTCCATCTGTAGTATCCATGTTATAGGATCCTTGCCATCAAACTTCCTCATATCTATCTTTGGAATATGCTCGGTCTTCAATCCAACGTTAGATTCTATGAAATCATGATTAACATTACTTTTGTTCTCATCATGAATTTTCTCTACTACCTTTGTTCCATTAGGAGGCCTTTCTTATAGCAGTCTTGTCCCACGTTCCTTAAAGCCTTCCATGTCTGTCTTCAAATCTTCCATGTCTTTCTTCCAATATGCTTTCATACCATCGATATTAGCTTCCATGGCATAGATAAAATTATTTATCTTAGCTTCGATCGCATTCATCCATCCAACTTTGATTACTAGGTGTTTCTATTTTCTTGATTTGAATCATTCTTTTCCATGCTTTTAGGATCTTGATCTTGAATCTGATATATCTCTGAAATTTCATATCTCCAACGTCTAGAATTGCGACCTGTGGTATCCCTCTGTATACTATTTCTAATCCCACAAGTCTGATCACAATTGGATTCCCAAAGAAAGAGTTAGGACCAATCTCCCGCGATGACCTAATTATAGACTGGTTCAGTAGAACGAACTTGTATGACATGCCATGTGTCATTGTTTTGACCTTAGGTTCTAAAACTGATACCCAACAAACAAAAGTCTATCTTCTTTCTTTAACTTCTTACGCGATTTCAATTTGATACACAGAGAGACAGTTATGACAATTTTCCCCAGGTCCCTTGTTTGGGATGTAATTTGGGAGCTTGCAAAAACCCTAACTTCCCTAGATCATATCTCTGAAAGTATAGCGAGACAAGATTTGAAATTCAGATTCGAGATTTAGCATAATTTATACTCAAATGGGTTATAATTTTAGAGTCTGAACCTTCACTGGAAAAAATGTATAGCGAAAATTTCACGATGACTTGTTTGAGATGGAATTCTAGAGCTTGCAAAAACCCTAGCTTCCTCAGGTCATATCTCTGAAACTATAGCGAGAAAAGATCTGAAGTTCAAACCCGAGGTTCAAAACAATCTCCGCTGAAATGGGTTTTTTTAGCTTCTGAACTTTGTAGCGAACACATTATAGAGATAATTCCACGATGACCTATTTGGGGCAACAAAACCCTACAATTCAAAGCTCTGATACCAAATGTTATAAAACTAGCTCACAAAAAGATAGAAAAAAGAGATAAACGCCTTAGAATTCAACCTCTTCAAGGGGGAAACCTCCTTTACATTACACAAATGAACAATTCTTAGATGATACAAATGACAATACCTCCTTTCTATATATAGGAGTCTAAGGGGTCATAATATAATGAGAGATGACATCACAGTAATAATGTAAGGGCACAAAAATAACAATAGTGGGCTTCCATGGGACACAATAATAACAATAGGGGGACTACATGGGCACAACAATATAATAAGGGGGTTTGCACTAATAACAATAAGGGGTTAAACTAGTAGTATAGAGACCTAACATAATATTATATATTTTAATGTTGATATTCCCTTATGGAAGTTAAAATGACATCAAGCTGGGTTTTGACTATGAAAAGAATATGTGATTAGTTGTAGTATACCTAGGGGGGATAATATGGGGTACAAATGGAGGTACCCAAGGGAATAAGGTAATAATAGGATGGACCATAGTAATAAATAATGTGGTTAACCCGTATCATGTAAGGGACCACAAGTAGTTAGCAATAATGTAATAAGCCCATGGTATTATATAGATGGTATTGAGGGAACCATGGTAATGACCCATGGTATTGTATGTATGAGGCCTATATAGAGGCTAAAGGTTCCTCATTGAGAGATGTCAAGGATTATTGTATGAATGAGCATATGGCTTGTGGAGTGTTCTCCTTCCTTAAGGAGTGAATGTATGGTGTTGCCCTACCTTAAGGGTTTGATTAATAAAGAAGCATTTATATATTCAGATCTTGTTGTTTATTGGGTTTATTTGTATTATCTTATATTTTCATATCAGATCTATAACAAGTGGTATCAGAGCACTTTCTTGGGCAAAGTGGAGAATATTTTTTTTGCAGAAATATTTTGGGGCGGCAAGTTTGCAGATTAGATCTATAAGTTTTGGTGCAAAATCTAATTGCAGATCTGGATTTTTTGTGAAAAAATACCCGAGTTCAAAAAAAATTAGTCGAATCAGAATCCAGATGAGGGAGATATTGCTGATTTAAAAATCAGTTGGGTGGCAGACAGTTTTCAGGGCCGCAAATTTGCGGAGAAGATCTGTATTTTTTGGTGCAAAATCTATAGAATCTAATTGAATATCTGTATTTTTTGTGAAAAAATACCCAAGTTAAAAAAAAAAAAAATCAATCAAATTGGAGTTTGGATGAGGGAGGTATCGTTGATTTAAAATCAACTCTTTTTTTTAGAATTTTTTGTGACGACGGGATAGTTGCAGTGCGGATCTGAAGTTCCAGTGCCTAAATCGAGATTCTACTACATGGGAAGATGTAGAATGGTTGTTTTATTTCTGAAAATAGGTCATAATAGGGATTCTGAGCAATATTAACGGTATTGTGACAATTCCAAATTTTCGCCAAGTAAGTGAATTTTTCCCAAACCCTCTTCATGGCGATTCTATATTTTATAGGAAAAGATAATGGTCCTACTATTGCAGAATACATAAAAGAAAAAAAGTCAGTATTGACACAACATTGGAGATTTTTGGTAGTGGCTCATTTTTCAGATGAGGCGGCCACATGGTGGGAATTACAGAACAAAAAGAAGTTGTACACCCTTTCAGGTGAAAATTTTGAAAAAATACTTTTAGACAGATGGTCTCATGCCATAAAATAAGATAATGAGAAACATGTGGAGTTATTTCCTACTAGTATCTCCTTATTGCAGGTTCATGGATTGCTTTAGAAGGAGAAGATCATTGTGGCTATAAATCTTAGTTGTAAGCAGAATCTTATAAATGTCAATTTGGCAAAAACATTGCAAGTCCCAGCAAAACAAATGGAGCACACATAGGTTAATAATGAGGAGGTGCAAGTTTATAAAGATTTGAAGATTTCTATGGACAAATATGTATTGCATTCTGATTTGTATGTTTTAGATATGGATAATGTGGATGTTATTTTGGGATACCCTTGGATGGAATTAGTGAGTACTATCAATATTAATGTGCAAAAGAAATTCCTGAAGCTCTGGTATAAAAAGAAGAAAATTAAATTACAGGATATTTCCATCAATAAACAGGTAGAGTCCAAGGAGGTTGAAGCAGAAGATGTTCCAAGGACTTACACATCAGATGATGAGCCCTTGATGGTCGAATCCATGCAAACTAAAATAAAAAATATTACAGGTATTGATACATCAGATAAGGACTCAGTGGTTGAAGTAATATTGGAAGATAAGAAACAACAGCAGGAACCACAACATGTACCAGCTACCAATCAGGCTCCATTAGGTGGTGAATTAAAGAAAAAAGACACCGTTGGTTAAAACTTCAGCATATCACCATCCACATCACCCCACAAGAAAACAACCAACAAGATGGCAACGAATTAGCCACAAGGACAACAACCCCTGCATGACAGATAGAGAGGTGCGACGATCCACCTACTACACATCAACACAAAAGAGCCGCCAGGGTCAACTTCCATCTTAAGCGAGCGAGGCACCAGCGAGATCAAGGGTTCACCTTTCTTTTGGATCGCTAGATGCACGTGCATGGTACTAGTGGACTACTCTTTTGAGTAAATCTTATTATTTGTGTTCTTCCCGTGTTTCGGGGACGAAACATGTTAAGGGGGGTGGAATGTAGTATACCTAGGGGGGTTAATATGGGGTACAAAGGGAGGTATCCAAGGGAATAAGGTAATAATGGGATAGGCCATAGTAATAAATAAGGTGGTTAACCGGTATCATGTAAGGGATCACAAGTAGTTAGCAATAATGTAATAAGTTCATGCTATTAGATAGATGGTATTGAGGGAACCATGGTAATGACCCATGGTATTGTATGTATGACGCCTGTATGGAGGCTAAAGACTTCCCATTGAAAGATGTCAAAGATTATTGTATGAATGAGCATATGGCTTGTGGAATGTTCTTCTTCTTTAAGTAGTGAATGTATGGTGTTGCCCTACCTTAAGGGTTTGATTAATAAAGAAGCATTTCTATATTCAGATCTTGTTGTTTATTGGGTTTATTTGTATTATCTTATAATATTTTCATATCAGATCTATAACATTAGTATTTTCAATCAATTTTGATGTTGAGATTGAATAATAAAAATTAAAGTGCAGGTATAGTGGACGATATGAGGCATAAATAAAATATTATAGTAAAGTGTTTTTACTTTATTGCTCGAATTCAATGAACATACACTCATAGAGTACACACACAAATATATGCATATATATCAAATCTTTTGAGATTCAAACTTGATTTAAAGTGAAATATGCAAAAAAAATTGTACTTATAAGAAATTTAATACTTTCTTTGGCACATAATGAATATCAGTGAAAATAGATCTATATTTATTAGAAAATAAAGAAATTCATTAATCATGTTATTGTTATTAAAAAATATTTAAATATATTTAAAAAAATTATAAAATAATATTAGTTAGATATTGTAGTTTTATAAACATGCTAACGTTATCTTTTTTATTAAAACTAATGTGACAAACGTAGTTTTAATTAAATAAATATTTTAATAGAATCAAGTATAAAGTTGAATCACAATATCATATTTATAATATTTATTAATGGTATTTTATTGTATTTCAAATATTTATAATTATTTATTAATTTATTTTTATTGCGTTCTAACTGCACGAAAAGAGAATAAATTAAAAATCAGATCTCTGGAAGTTTGCAATAAGTTAAATTAAATTTCACCGGACAAACCCAATGGAATTTGCATTCACAATTTACTCTGATTTTTCAAATTACTTTATTTATCGCAGTAAAGTTTGTATTATACGAAATGTCCTTAAAAAATGAAAATTATTTAGATTTAATAAGTTTGTATTATAAAATAAAAAATAAAAAATTTATTTAGATGTAATAATGATAGTATGTATGTTTTGAGAGGTAGTCATATATTGATTTTGAGAGTTTCTGGATTCTTGTGGATAAAAGGATTAGCCGTTAGAGTGAAGAATTAGCCGGGAAATGGAATATAGGTTTATTGAGAGGAAATTTTGACTAACCATAAAGAAAGTTAAATAAATTTTTTTGATAAAGTCAAAATCAATAGAAATCTTAACAAATGATAGAATCAAGATAAAAGATTAAATTTAAATTTAAAATTTTAGACTTTAGAATTTATTTTTAACAAGACCAAATTCAATTTGTTTTAAAATATCAAAAATTGTAATTAATTATTATAATGATTAAAAACTTAACTAAAAGGAATTTGAATTAAAAGGAGGTCATAAGGTAATTTTGGAAGTTATTTGTTAGAATAAAATACTTTGAAGCGAATAATTTGTTATAAAATTAAAATTAAACTAAATTTATATGATTAGACATGATTATTCAAAAGATTAAAGGGAGGAGGATTTATATGGAACTAAATCAATGGCAAAATATAAAAAAAAAAAATGGGAAAAGAGAGAGGAAAGAGGAACAAAAGGTTAACAATGGTCCAAAATAACTTTTATTAAAACTATTGAAAGTCTCAACTAATTATGTTAAAAAGGATAAATAGGAAAGGAAATTAATAATCAGATTAAATTAGATTGGTAAAAATTTAAATAAAATGGGGTAAAAACGGTAAAAAAATGAGAAGAAACTAAGAAAAATTAAGGAGGATTGGAGGGAGAAGATAAGAAATGGATGGTGGGTTTCCAAGAGTGGCTTAGCTGGTATCCATCATTTCCGTTAAAATTATTAAGATGCTTTTCAATTTCAAGGGCTTCTCTAATGACCCGCCTAGAGTGATAAGGGGCAGGATCTAAGATTTGTGTTTTGCCAAAACATGTAAGGTGTTTGGTCGAATGAGCATGTTCAACAATGACGGATCTTGCAATGTAGTTGTCGAAGGTATTAGCCATCCTCTCTTTCAACCAAGCTTTGAAGGATTTGTTGGTTTGACCTTTGTAAGATTTCTCGTAGGAGTAGGGAATCTCATAGACTCTGGGACCTAACATAGGGTCATTACCTAACATAGAGTCACTTTTATCCTTAGCTGATTTGAAAAGATGACTTATTTTAAGTAAAATCATTATTTAGAATAATATATATATATATTATATATATATATATTATATATTTAAAATTTTATTTTTATTTTTATTTTTATATTTTATTATATTATTTATTTTATTTTTTTTTGGATTTAATCTAAAATTAAGTTAATTCACTATTTTGATTTTATTTTGATTTATTTTGGTTTTTTCATTTTTTATTATTATTTTAGTTTGTTGTTTAGAATAGTTAATTTGCTTTATTTTTTGTTTTGTCTTATTTTATTATTTGACTTTATTATTACAATTTTTTTTTTATTAAAATAATAGTAATAATAAATTTATTTTTTTTCTTTATTTACAATCCATCTATTACTTTATTGTAATTAAAAAAATTGTCTATTAATTAATGATAATTCTTTAGTCAAAACTAGTTGCTATATTCTAACGACTAGAAAACATCTCTCTTCGTCTGTTTGATCTAATGCCACGATCTAGTTCTTCATCTTGTCCTGAAGCTTAACCACACTAGATGGTTCGAAACACGTCGACTTATAGTTTCTTTATGTGATTTTTACCGAAAGATCTCTAAACATTCATAATATAGATCACAAAAGCCTGAATTCGGATATTACAACCCTGCATGAAAGGGCCATTGCAACTAAAGTTCATATTTCCGAACGGGCACGCTTGCAGGTTTCTAAGATGAAGTCAGATCTGACATTACTAAAAAGATGTAGAGATTCATCTATTGCTTCGTCATTCGCTCAGATTAAACAACAACTTAATAATTCCAGGAACCAACATGTATTTCTTAATGCTAGTCTAGCCAGGTAGTTCGCTTTGAGATTTACAGGGTTAGAAAAAGCCTAGATTTTATGTCTCGAAAATTAGTTTTGTTAGAATTGGAACTCTCTCTCTCATTATTTATGCAGCTCTCTGGACAAATATTGAGGCTTGTTCGGCATTGAAATCTTTGTGCATGGAAGAAATATGGAAGGAAAAACATTCCAATAAATTTCTCAAACTCTTGGAGAAATCCTCTTCCCATAAAAGTTTTTCCTATTTTTCTGGTTATTCTTCCCGTTAGTAGGATTAATAGATATTAAGTCTTTGCATTGCATTCTTGGGTCAACAACATTGTTCTTCTGGAATTTGGAGTCAAACCTTCCGAGTGCAACGATAACAAGGTCTCAGGGTTTCTCTTTGAGTAGAATCACTTAATCGATTTAAAAGTTGCTTCAAGGGATGCTAAAAATAGCAACAAGAAATGATAAAAATAGAATCCAGAAATTCCAGTTTAATTTGTCCCTGAATTAAACTAAGAATTAAAATTGAATTCTATTCTATCAACTTGTAATAGTTAACTAGAGTGAGTTGACTTAGTTAACTTAGGAATTTCGAGTTGGAAGTCTTTCTGAAGTCATCTATATGTTCTCCGATATTATAGGGGATCAGGATGAGTTAAGTATGAGTTGTAATTAGTTAACTTAGTTTACTAAGTTAAGTCTAGTTAAATTAGTTCCAAACTGTTTGAGGAACTAGTAGTGAGTTAACAATCAGTTGGTGCACTAATGCATTAACTAGTGCCACTCCTGTTAACTGAAGATTCTCTCATAAGAAACTCATGCATGTTGATTTTGAGAAAGACCCAATTGAGACTAGAGTGTAGGGACAATGTACTATTTGTTGTATAATTTTCTGAGTTGTAAATATGGTGCATGCAATTAGGTACTGAACCTAGAAGGGATTGCGCAGTTTTGGATGCATTGGTTTCCCTTTAAGATGGACTAATTAGCCATAGGAATTGTGCAAGGAAATAGGGACTTGGAGAGTAGGAGAATTGGCTAAGTGTTGGCCAAGAGTTTGCTTGTGAGTTGGAGATTGATTTTACTGAGTGCTGGGATTGTTCTTGTGAGAACACACATTGTATTATCATCTTGGATTTTTGATTAATGCAATACAGATAGTGGGGTTTTGAGTTGTGGCTTTCCCCGGATATTTATTGTGTTATGTTCCATTGATGTTCTTCCTCTTGTCCATTATTGTTTTGCTCGATCTTTATGTGCTTCCGTTGTAAAGAGTAGTAGATTCTTGTCTCTTGCTTTAGTAAATTGCATGAGCTTGTGAATCTACAGGATTATCTACATGGTATCAGAGTTGAGAATAGTATACTAGAGGAGATTTCAAAATTTTTGAAATTTGGGCTATAGGTGAAATTCGAATTTGCAATACATACTTCAAGATCAACAGATGGTGTTTTACGGTTTGTAGCTCGAGTATGCCTTGGATGGAAGCTCAAATTATATAGCTTGGAAGGATAGGATGGAGGCTGTGTTAGAGGATAATGGCTTGGAGGAATTCATTGATGAGGACATTCCTAAGCCACCAACATTGGATGCTCAGAATCTAGCTTAATGGAAGAAGTATGTAGCAAGGGCGAGGCAGATAATCCTTGAGGGAGTTCGAGACCACATTGTCTCGAGTCTCCATGGGAAGGAAACTCCACATGCTATGTGGAAAGCATTGAAGGATATTTTCTAGAATAACAATGACCAAAGGAAGTTCGCACTGAAAGATAAACTTCCAAAAATCAAGATGGAGGCGGGTGACTCAATTCCAAATTACTTGACTAGGTTCACTCAATGTTGTGATGAACTTGGAAGTGTTGGAATCATGTTTGTTGAGGATTCTATGGTGATTATTGCTCTTTCAGGACTCCCAAAGAGTTGGCATAGTTATCAGGATTTTGTCAATGGTTAGGAGAAGCTGCTAGATTGGGAACAACTATGGGTGGATTTGATCCAGGAGGAGATCAGGAGGAAAACCAGAGATGGGACCTCTCCTAAGGAAGTGGAAGAGGATTTTGCCTTAACAAGTAAGGGAAAAAAGGCCAAGGGGAATAAGTCCCAAGGTGAGGAGGGTATAAAGAAGATGGACTTGATGAAAGTAAAGTGTTTTCACTATCATGAGCATGGACAATATGCCAAGAACTGCCCACATAAGAAAGCAAGTAAGAAGGAGTCGACAATAGCGGGAGAAAGTGAAGCTCTAGCTTCACAATTCAAACTTGATTTCACTCTCATTGCATGCATGGCTGACACTACCATGGGAGGTGTGTGGTATCTTGACAACAGTGCCTTATTCCATATGACAGGGAATAGAGATCTCTGGAGAAAGACCTCAAGCAGAGCATAGAGGTTGGAGATGATGAGAGGTATAGAGTTACCGGGATTGGTACAGTTACCTTTCAGAGGGAGTTTGGCTCCCCTCTTAGGATCACATATGTGATGTATGTTCTAGGACTAAAGAAGAATCTTGTTTTAGTCACAGTATTGGAAGATCGTGGCTATGATGTGGTTTTTAGTAAGGGAAAGGTTTTCCTTAGACACATCACCACGGGACAGGTGAAATAGATCAGTGCACAGGTCGAGAACCTGTATTCTCTTGAGGTTCAAGATTATTGCAAAGCCTTGAGGAGCAAGGCAAAGGTTAGAGACTTGGTGGTTGAGAGGGAGAGTAAATTACCTCTCAACATGCAACCCCAAAAGAATCCTTTGAGGTAGCTTCAGGAAGTTGTGGAGTAGACACATCTATAGAAGTTGAGAGGAGACCGAGTGGAGAGATCCACTCAAGCAGAGAAGAAGCAGTCTTAGACAATTGTGGAGCAACCACAGTTAGAGAAGCTACGAGGAGACCGAGTGGAGGCATCCAGTCATGCAGAGACCTCCAGTAGGGGAAATTTCAAGCCAGGTGGGCAGAGGTATCACATGCAGCCATACCTCTAGGCGTGAGGTGGGGCGATGTGAAGTGATAGTCCCAAGCGGGTTCAAATTGGGTAGGGACCATTGAGTGGTTTTATCTCATGGATCGTACCTTGCTACGGGAGCCCAAAGTACATAGTAGCGGGAGGAATAGTGGGATTGATGCAGTCAGAGATCAAAGTAACAAAGGCTAGAGCAGTCATATACTGAATAAGCATAAAGAAGGGTTAACAATAGTGCAGAAAGGTAGAGTCAATAGAAGCACAAAGTTTTCAGAAGACAGAGACAATATCAGTGAGAGACTTTGATGATAGAGGAAATAACAGTCAGAGACTTTGATGATAGAGGCATCATTCTGATTTAGGTTGGATTTTTTTTTTTTGTTTCTGTAGTTGTTGGAGCAACAACACTAGAGAGAAGTGTTGTATGCAGAACATTCCAAAGGTTCAGGATCAGGATCAACTTGAATTCATTTCTTGTTGAGAGGGAGTCCTGAAAATAGCAACAAGAAATGATAAAAATAGAATCCAAAAATTCTAGTTTAATTTGTCCTTGAATTAAACTAAGAATTAAAATCGAATTCTATTCTCAGAGCAACTTGTAATAGTTAGCTAGAGTGAGATGACTTAGTTAACTCAGTAATTTCGAGTTGGAATTATTTCTAAAGTCATGTATATGTCCCCCCTATATTATAGGGGTCCAGGATGAGTTAAGTATGAGTTGTAATTAGTTAACTCAGTTTACTGAGTTAAGTCCAGTTAAATTAGATTCAAACTGTTTGAGGAACTAATAGTGAGTTAACAGTCAATTGGTGCACTAATGCATTAACTAGTGCTACTCCAGTTAACTGAAGATTCCCTCATCAGACAATCATGTGTTGAGATTGCAACAAGATGATGGAGCTTATTGAAAAGAGTCGCCTTCACTAAGTGGGCCCACAGGCTATTTTTGGTGCAAGTCTATTTTTAGACTATGTCTATTTTTAGACATATGGATCATGTCTATGGATTGCAGGTTGTTGTTTATGGATAATTGATCAAGTTGGGAAAAATAGATGGACTTCTATTTTTAGATCACAGCGGAGTGACTGCTCAGTCTAAATATAGAACAGTCAAATATTATTAGCTCATAATAATATTTAGACTATAAACTTTGTCTTATTCTCTTGGAGCACTTCAGGATGAGCTACGGATGTGGTACATGCAGATCCCAGAAGGAAATACGTGGTTACCTATGGGATGACTAATATTTGCATGCAGGACTTCAGTTAGAACTCAAGTGAGTTGAGTTTAGTGGACTGGAGGTGCAGTTGATGGAGTTGTGTTCAGTTTAGCTTTGTTAAACTGGTTGTATTTAGTCTAACTGGCAAATAGACTAGAGATGAGTTGGGTGAATTAGTTATTAATTAATTCACAAGTTATTAACTCATAATACAACTAATGAATACATCAGTTAACTCAGTTGCATGCCAGTGCATGTTCAGTTCAGCAGGGACAGGTTTTAGAGAATCAGATTGCTATCAGTTGTGACTATAGTTGTGCATCAGATCTTGCACAATCAAGGGATTGAGTATGCCAATGAGTTTGCTCATGTATTTTCCCACATTGTAGCTTGTGCTCACGTGATTTAGCCAAGTAAATACGTGATTTCCTTGGAATTATCATCAGTTCTTGAGCAGGTATTGAGCAGCGGAGGCAGGCAAGCAGCGAAGGAGATTTGAGCCAGTGATTGATTCAGATCTGAGCTGTATTGTGTGTAACAGAGGGGGAGATACTTGTGAGAAGTATTATGCTGTGTAATGTTACATGACTCAATCATTAATATACAGATAGTTGGGGTTTTTAGCGAGATGCTTTCCCCGGGATACATACTGTGTTAATGTGTGAATGCTCTTGATGTTTTATTGTTATTGATGCTGCTATATTGATGATAAACGTAGAGGAGCTTATGTATTGTGTATGTTTTCCGCAATAGTACATGATCAGGATAATCTCCATTGAATATGTGTTAAATTATTCAAAGTTTCTACACAAACTGTTAAAATATGACACTATGGTCAAATTACACCTTGCATAGATCATATGATGGATATGATGATGGAATTTAATTCCTCTTTTTTAGAGGACCAAAATTGACTTAAAGATCACCTCGTTTTGACAAGAATAAGCTGGATTTTGAATTTATATATCGACATTGTTATGCAACCAGCTCACAAAATAGAAGAAAGAGATAGATCAACGACTTCAAAAGTAGTGTATTCAAGGGGGAAACCTCCTTTACATTACACAAATGAACAATTATTTGATGATACAAATGAAAAGACCTTCTTTTTATATATAGGAGTAAGGGGTCACAATATAATTAGAGCCAACATAAAAATAATAATGTAAGGGTGCAACAATAACAAGGTGAAGTGTTTTCACTGTCACCAGCACGGACACTATGCCACAAATTGTCCGCAGAAGAAGAAGAACAAGCAAGCTGCTGGATCTGCAGGGGGAGAGGCCTTAGCTTCTCAGTTTGAGCTTGATTTTTCATTGATCGCATGCTTGGTTTCAAGTGTGATGGGATCAGTGTGGTTCTTGGACAGTGGTGCGTCTTTTCACATGACGGGAGATAGAGATTTGTTCTCTGATCTGGAGGACAAAGATCTTGGAGTGCACATCGAGATTGGCAATGATGGTAGATACAATGCAACCGGTATCGGTACCATTTCCTTTGAGAGGGAGTCTGGTAAACCCTTTGTATTGAAGGAAGTCATGCATGTTCCAGGATTGAAGAAGAATCTCATCTCAGTGGCGAATGTTAGAAGACAAGGGGTATGATGTTGTTTTCAGCGAGGGAAAGGCCTTCCTGCACAGCAAGACAACTGGTGAGACCCGGAAGATAGGGGTTCGAGTGAGGAACCTTTATCAGTTGCATGTAGATGGATGCGCAGCAATGGCAGGCAAGGCAGAAGGATTGGTGAGCCGGGATGATGGCGATTTGTGGCACAGGAGATTGGGTCACCTTCACCATGGAGCCTTGAAGATACTGCAGCAGATCACTATAGGGCTTCCTAAAGGCACACTTGTGTAGTCAGATCAGTGCAAAGGGTGTACTTTGGGGAAGTTTGTGAAAGCCACCTTTCACGAGAAGGATAGTCGCGCCACGACGATCCTTGAGAGAATTCACACAGATGTGTGTGGACCTTTCTCAGTTGCTTCGACAACAAAACACAGGTACTATGTGATTTTTGTTGATGATTTCTCTCGTAAGTGCTGGATCTTCTTCATGCAGAAGAAGAGCGAGACATATTCAAAGTTCTGTGAATTCAAAGAACTGGTCGAGAAGGAGTCGGGGAAGAAGGTGAAGGCTCTTAGGAGCGATAATGGTGGTGAATACATCTCGGACGAGTTCAAGGATTTCTGCAAGGCAGAAGGGATTCGAAGAGAGCTCATAGCTCCCCATAACCTACAACAGAATGGGGTAGCTGAGCGGAAGAACAGAACGATCGTGGGTGTTGCACGGGCGACGTTGCATGATCAGGGCCTACCCCTTCACTTGTGGGTGGAAGCATGCAATACAGCAGTTTATGTGCAGAACCGTTGTCCTCATAAGATAACTGGCATGAGTACACCCGAGGAGGCTTATTCTGGTAAGAAGCCTCATCTTTCTCATTTGAGGATTTTTGGTGCTAACATTTACATGCATGTGACGAAGGATGCCATGAAGAAGTTGGAGTCGACCGCAGAGGTTGGGATATTTGTGGGGTACACTGACACGCCCCACAACTATCGTGTGTATTTGCCAGACAATGGTAAAACTGTTGTGCGACAGGATATAAAATTTCAGGAGGAGAAAGCCATGAAGTGTTCGCTTGAGAGG
>APFE030001283.1:0-22692 GCA_000404065.3 Pinus taeda | reverse complement strand
TACAATTTCCCATCCTGGTTTCTAATGATGAAGTTTTTCCAGGGAGGAAAATCTGTGTCAGTCTCATGAATTGAACCATCAAGAAGTTCCCATTTATGCTTATTGGGAGTTCCTGATCTCATCATGTTTACCCTGAATTGTAAACAGATCTTTCTTATCAATTCCTCTCCTTGTTGCCTAACTGCTATCAAAGTTCTTGAGATATTTGGTTTGGCCATCATATTATGGATCTTTGAATCAAATTCAGGAATTTTAAGAGGAGGAGGAATAACAACATAATTTTCTAACATTCTTTCTTCTACAAACCTTTGAGAATCCTTGATTTTCTTCTGTTTGGCCTGATTCCTAAATTGCTTTATTAAGGATTCTTCTATAATGTTTGCAGAGGGGTAATACCATTCATAGAATGATATCCACTGGTTATTTGCCTGCATCCATTCTTTCCATTTCTCAACATTCTGCTTGTTAAAAGCAGGTCTGTCATCTTTTTCAAGAAGTCTGACTTCTTGCAGATATAAGTGTTCCTTTTCATGAGTAAACATATCCCAATTAAACATTTTCTTCTTCCAAGCATCTTCTGGATCATAAGGACCAATCCCTTTGAAAATCTTTAAAAATGCTATGATCTCAGAGTCAGAAGGAATTTCAACATGCTTTGGTATTTTGTCAATGGGATTCTTTCTATAGGAAGGAATGGGCAAATTTTTTGTATATCCAAGGCCTCTGGTAGAAGAACTGGAAACAGTTTGTACAAGTAGTTCTTCTTGCGGGTTAAAAAATGTAACACGCTTAAAACTTTCTTCGGAAGAGTCAGACAGAGGAGTGAATTTTATCATATTGATTCTCTTTGAAGAATCACCATGAGGTGTTGGAGGCTCAGATGAAAATTGACAAAAGGTTTTTGAGCAGTGAGGATGATCACACACAGAACTGAAAGGCGGAGATGGATTCGTTGGTAAAAACATTCTTTTGATTGAATCAAGAACCAACTGGTCTATCTCAAATTGTGGGGAGATAGCAGGCTGTCCTGGATGTAGCTGACTGATTGTAGTTGGTATTGCTGAAACAGAAGTAGAGGGTCCTTCTTTCTGGAATGTATTGATTCTGGGGAATCTGGTAGTAACTCTTCCATCTGTTTCTGTGATAATAGACTGTGCAGCTGCAATTGGTTTCTTGCTTGATTTTCCCCAATTAGTTACCCAGTCATCCGGTGGACATAGGTCATTCCTGGAAACATGGATAGGTGCAACTGGGTTGCAGGAGGAGTCATACTGGATTAAGGTAACTCTACCTTCATCTTTATCTGGGGAATGTAAAACATTAGGAATTGTTGTGTTATAGAACCTAACACATGTAATATAGAAAATGGATAAATTTTTTGATTTTTTCTTGAAGTTTTCATACCCAGCGGTCTGGATACCTAGAGTTAGGCATTGTAGGACGTTAGGGTCATCAAGAGCTACAGAAAAATCTGGATAAACATCATATTGTACTGGGCCTTCAGCAAGACTTGTTTCAATACCTCCTATCATGGCTTGTGTGAAGGTAGTCCATCGATTATCAAATAAGGCTGAAAATACATAGGCTTTTTGTCCTTTTCTATGTAATGCATTCAGTCCTATCCTCACCATCCCCAGATGGACGTACTGGTAACCAGCTTTACGGGCAGATTTAATATGTTTATCCTCAAGAAGAGATATAGTCCACATGGCATTCAAAGTTAAATCGGCCTTGATGGATTTTTCTTTGATTTTGATTTGGCTGAGGGCTCTGAGATTAAAAGAAGATAAATTTCTATATACATCCTGTGGAGAAACTGGGGGAAGTTTCCAATTAACAGAAGGGTCTGTTTCTTCTTTTTCTACTATAGCAGAATTACCAGAAATAGATTCAGATCTGCATAAACTCTCTAAAGCAGATTTATGTTTTTCTTCATCTTTCATTGTTCTAAAGTGCTTAGACCCGAAAACAGATGCAGAAGATTCAGCTGATGAAGTTCTAGGAGTATCCATAGAAGATTTTTAAGAGAAATACCCGGAAAAACTTGCAGATGAAATCAGTATGATTTGCGGCTTTCTGTTGCAGAAGAAATTGCGGCTTCATCAACTCGAATTCTATGCCAGACGTCTTCAACACCCTTCAAACGCCAACTGCGGCAACCATGGGCTACAAACGCTATACCCGGCCTCAACAAATTCGCGATCCACTCAGACAAATATCTCACTTACAACATCCACTCAGACAAATACATGGCTCTGATACCATTCATACAGGACCTTTTCACAGATATCAATATGCGGAAATAAAGATAGATATCACAGAACACAGAGATATTTTATTAAGCAAACTGCTGGAACAAAGTTTTACAGAAGATCTTCTTCCTCAGATTGACTGTCGCGGCATTTAGTAGATATGAGTTAGCAGAAGCATAACAGATCTACAGGCTACCTGGCCAACTGACAGACTGAGTCTCAAAGATTTTTACAGAATACAGACCATCAGACCAACTAAGGATCCGACCACTTTAGGTTCACACCAGCGTCGAGCGCTGATGCGCAGGCTTCTCGAATCACCTAAAGACTTTGAGAATTTCTCGTGTTGCAAGCAGATCGGACTGATCGTCCACAGATGCAGAGCAGGAGAACTTCTCGACTCAGACTCAAGACTGGACTCGACCGAATGCCCCTTACTTCACAGCAGAGACTTATTTATAAGCTGGAAGGGAACAATTACTCATGAGAACCTTTGTACATACTGATGACTCATTTTGAAAGTACTTCGACAGATGCCGAAGTCCTTTGTACAGACTGGTGACTCATACTTGGACAGATCTGGATAGATCGCCGAAAGGTAGATTCGGGCATAGGACAATATCGTCCTATGTTATCTCATCCCTACTCTATAACAGAGAGCCAGAGGCATGTGGGGACCGAATCATAGTACTAATATACTATTTACACAGAGGAGATTCATGAGTGAACCCTCGAAACACTGGAATGACATAAAAGAAAATATTTTTCAAATCTCAAAATGTACAAAGTGGAGATTCCAGGACGAGGGAATCCACGAAAGCTCGTCCGCAACCATAGTCGGCCGAAAAGACAACACTCTACATCATGGTGTAGTAATCAATCTGCGGATATGTGTAATGCTGGTATTGGTAATGTTCTACCAGGAAATTATTGAAGTACTGCACCTGGACTTCTTTCTCAGATTCCCATGTCTGAGAAGTATTCTGATTAGGCGGCTGCATAAAATCAATTGGCTAGTATGGATTTAAAGTGGTGTCAACTTGATTGTGAAAATCTTCATAATTGGTACTAGAGGATATCCTTCTTGCTTTATAGTGATTCGTGACAAACCACCTGACATGTCCACAACGCCTTATTGCTTGGGAAAAAGCCAGATCACTTATGTCAGCAATATGCTCTACACTTTTGTATGGAAGTCCACTCATATAGGATGTCGGTTCACTGAACCCTGGTATTTTGAGTATTTGTAGAGTATATGGTTTTATGAGTAATCCAGAGAGGCCAAAGATTTTCCACCATTCGATGAACCAGTCAGGAGTAGGATCCTCTTGTTCTAAGTCATCAACATACATTCCTTCAAATAAGAAAGAGGCTTGTACTGCATAGAAAAAGTTTGTTGAACAATTTTGAATGTTCATTGCAGAGTAGAAGCACTCTTTTTGTCTGTCAGGATCATAATCTTCTCGATGAAGATGATTGCCAAATCTTCTGAGTGTGATATGGCAGCTTGTCATTCTCTCATAATCTCTGTCATCTCTTTCAAGTGTGTAATGGATACTGTCGATATGCTCCAGATATTCTAAGGCTTCTACTGATTCCTGGTTCATTTCATCTTGCATAGTTTCCGTCAAAAGATATGGAAAACCTTCTCGATGCCTGATTTCCTTAACCGGGTACCAATCTCTTTCATGGAAGACTAATGGAGTTTCAAGCATGTAACTTATCCATCCATTTGGTGTTTCAATTTCAACAGTGCTTTCTCTTCTTCTTATGTAGTTGCACTGTAGGCTTGAAATTGAGTGACCAGTTAGAAATTCTCTGCTCAACATATCAGCAAAACTGTTTTTGTTACCTGGTATGAATTCTATATCAAAATTATACTGACTGAGCTGCATTATCCATCTCACCATTGCAGCATCTTCAAAATCACATTTGCGAATTACAAATTGCAAAGGCTGACAATCTGTCCTTATTGTAAATCTGGTATATATTACAAAATCTCGGAATTTAGCAATTCCCAGACAAACTGCTCTGAGCTCCTTCTTCAAACTTGACCAATTAAGTTGGCCTTTTGCCCAGAGACCAGAAGCATATTGGCATACTTCAATGCCCTTTTTCTTATCAGGAACTTTCTGACATAAAGCTGCTCCCCATCCTTCATAACTTGCATCAGTCATGATTATTTTTTCCCAGTCTTCTCTTATTGGAGAAAGAGGTTGAATGCCTTTTACCTTTTCCTTTGTTGATTTTACAGCCTCTGTGCATTCCTTGCTCCATGGAATAGGGGCTTTCTGGAGTCTTTTATTTAACAAATTTCTTTCTTGAGCACAATGCTTGATAAACTTTGAAATATAGTTAAGACTCCCTAAGAACCTCTGTAACTGAGTCTTGTCTTTTATCTCGTCTGGAAAATTATCAACAAAATTCAGACTTCTTTGGATCACAGTATATGAACCATACTGTATGTTGTATCCTAAGAAATCGATCATAGGCCTGAATAGTTTCATCTTGGACTCTGATAATACTATTCCCATTTCTTTGACCCTGCATAGAAAGATTTTCAAGTGTTTGATGTGGTCAGAAATATTATCAGAATGAATCAGTAAATCATCAATGCACTTTTTCAGGAATCCTTCCATTCCTTCAAAAGTTTCATCCATAATCCTTTGAAATGCAGAAGGAGCATTAATTAAGCCGAATGGCATGATATTCCATTCATAATGTCCTTCTGGAACTGAGAAAGCAGTCTTCCATTTATCCTCTTCTCTTATCCCTACTTGCCAAAATCCTGACTTTAAGTCAAACTTAGAGAAAATCTTTGATCTGGATATTTGTGCAAGTATCATAGAAGGTTTAGGCAGCGGATAGGCATCATAATCTAAAATATCATTTAGAGGTTTATAATTCACAACAAGTCTTGGCTTACCCCTGGCGATTTCAGCATGTTTATTTACATAAAAAGCAAAGCATGCAATTGGACTTTTGCTTTTTCTGATCAACCCTTTCTTTAACAGATCTCTTATTTCAGCTCGGCATAACTTCATCTGTTCTTCATTCATTGCTACCGCTTTAGATCTTCTTAACTTCCCACTAAAGTCTCTTTTGATAGGAAGATCCACTTCTTGTTTCTTGATATGCCAAAAGGCATTTGGATCCTCTGAGCAGCATTCTTTAAATTTAGCAGTGAGATCTGCTATTTGAGTAGCAAACTTCCCACTATCTAAATTCTCTTCTGTCTTTAATATTTCCTTCTTGGTTTCCATTTTGGCCAACAGATTCTGCATTCTGTCAATCCTCTCCATTCTGTTTGGCGAATTAGAATTAATAAATGGAAAAAATATCTCTTTATCTCCCAAGCTAACAAAATATCCATACCTTTGACTGTTTGTATCAAGCTTGGCTCCATGCTTTTCAAAATTATGGAAGAATGGTGTGCCAAGATACATTGCACAATCCATTCCTGTGACTATTGGACAAACTAGATGAACACCAACTTTGTCATCTAGGAACACATCAATCTCTGCTTCATGCCTAGTGGTAATCTCACCACTTGCTGTAGTAATCTTTGGACAAGCAGTTGGCCTTCGATGGTTCATGCTTACTACAGTATCACTCACAATGTTGAGTCTAGAACCAGTATCCATGAGAATTTTCCAGTATTCATATTGGTTCCCAACCTTAACTTTCATTCTTATGCAATACATCACATCTTTGTTTATGATATTGCATCCAAAATCTGTTCTGTCCTTTTCTTCTTCTTCTTCTGAACTGTCATGTTGCTTGCTGTGTGTCATGGTTGGATTCATATGGAAAGTCCAATTTTCTGTTTTTCCTGAAACATCAGGATTCTCTGAAGATGATGTTCCTTGGACTTTCATCAACCTAATATTCAGGTCTTGGTGATTCTCAATGCACAGTCTCCTGTTTTCTTTTATCGTCTTTCTCAGTTCTTTAATTTTCTGATGAACTGCAGGCAAAGTCTGAGGCAAATCTTCTCCAAAATCTTCATTTCGGAATTGCCGAGTCAATGCTTCAACTGAGAATAAAGAGGCAGGTGGAACATACCCCTTATTTGGAATCTTTCTTGAACTGGATGATGGCTTGTTGAAGTGGTCTGTCAACAAGGACTTGTACATTTCTTTAATTTGAGGATCTGTTGCAGCCATCATCTGCATGAACAAATTTCTGCTAACTTCATCTTCTTCTGACTTCATCGTTCTGACTGTGTTACAATTGCAGATGTCTGGATCACTGCATTCACAGTCTTTACATTCTATGCAGTGAGGATCTCTGCACCATTCTTCATCTGAAGAGTCAGTAGAATAAACATAATTTACATCTTCTTCTGTATCAGAGTCAGAAGAAACTAATTCATCACAGCTACTACGTAAATCAAAGAAATTAATTTTTCCTTTTTTTGTTTCTGTATGTTATTTTCTTCTTTGATTTTTCAGTCTTCTTTTCTGGGCAGTTTGGAGCTGTGTGGCCTTTCTTGTTGCAATTATAACAGATGATCTCTTTTTCTTTAGAGAACATTCTTGTATGTTTATAAGGCTTTGTTTTGATGTGTCTCTTCTTTGATTTGTCCTTGGAAAACTGAGAATTCTTCTGTTTGAAATGTTTTTTCTTTCTTCTATGCCCTCCAGAATTGTCAGGTTTTCCAAGGTGCCATTGTTTACACAATTGCTGATAACCATGTGGCTTTTTGGGATTTGTTGCAGCCCTAGCAATCTTCATTTGGGAACAAAGCTCAACTATGATTGCTTTGACTGCTTGCCTAATTATCCCAAATTTATAATCCCCAACCTTTCCTGGCAGTTTATTTACAATTGCCGTAGAGACCCATTGAGGAAGAGAAGCAACAAAAATCTCTTTCCATTTGGGTTCTAATATCAACTCAGGTGATAATGTATGTAATCTATGAAGATATTCATTGAAGTATTCATCAAAATGTTGCATATTATGCAACTTCATGGCCAGTAATGTTACAGTAGTAATATCATTAGTAATCTGGGGAAAACCAATGAAATTCACTGTAATGCTATAGATCAATTTGCCAATCATATTATTTACAGGCACATTAGTAACCGGATCCATGTAGGTGGAACCATTTTCATTTAAAACTACTGATTGTTCCCAATGTGGAAGAAGATTAGGTTCTTTTATTGTTTCTGCTTTCAGCCATGAATCTAAAGTACCCTCAAATCCTCCTATGATCCTTCTGGTTGCATTTACTAGGCCAATATCATCTGAGAGATATGTTCTGTAACAAACAAGCATTGAATGTAAAACAGACATGACTTCGGCTTCTGTACAATTATCAATGTTCCACGAATATGTGGAATTAGCAGACCAATCTTTATGATATTCTGACTTCATTAAATCTCGTCTGTCTGGGGCAGGATTCCAAGTAGTATCCCATCGGGATCTAGAGGATGTGGCATGAACTTGTGTTTTAGTATTTTCTTCTGGAATAGAAATACCAAACTGTTCTTTATCTTGGGTAGAGAAATGATCAATACAAGCTTCAAGCTCTTCAACTTCTGGTACTGAATCAATTTTGTGAAGACTTGTATGATCTTTATTTTCTTCTGATTCATCTTCTGGAATTTCTCCAAATAAGAAACTTGTTTTGTATTTTTGTGAGCTTTCTTCAGTTTCCTTTTGCTTTGATGAAGTAGGAACTGGGCTGAAAATGCTGGGATTAGCAAACAAAGAATATGGATGTGATGATGTTGGTGGAGGAAAATTTATAGAGCTGGGGGCCTTGATAAGACTCTCGACAGAAGAGGTAAGAGAATATGGAAGAGTACTCTTAGGTTCAGAAAAAAGAGTAGCTGTCTTATATGCATCTGAGTTTGGTTTTTTTCTTCAAGGAATCAATTCCTTTGGTGACTTCTGTGACTTGTTTCTTAACCAACTCAAGACTACTAGAAACTTTGAAAATTTCTCTTCCATGAGCAACAGATGCTTCATGGATCTTCCGTTCTGTAGATAGGGAGAGTTTATCTAAACTCTGTGCAATTGTCTGATCGTTTTCTGTCAGGGTTTTTACACTTTCATTTAAAAAAACAGTGTTATAATCTTGCTTCTGTAATACTCTTCCCACCATAAGCTTTAATTCAGAACATGCAGTATCAATAGAGTCAAATCTGGTTTTTAGATATTTCTCAAGGCTAGATAATGCTAGATTTGTCCAGTTTGTGGCAGCAATTGAATCCTTTGCTGTTATGGATGGATCATTAGAATGGGATGGGAGGACTCTATACAATTTCCCATCTTGATTTCTGATGATAAAAATTTTCCAAGGAGGAAAATCTGTATTAGTTTCATGAATTGAACCATCAAGAAGTTCCCATTTATGCTTATTGGGAGTTCTTGATCTCATCATGTTTACCCGGAACTGTAAACAGATCTTTCTTATCAATTCCTCTCCTTGTTGCCTAACTGCTATCAAAGTTCTTGAGATATTTGGTTTGGTCATCATATTATGGATCTTTGAATCAAACTCAGGGACTTTAAGAGGAAGAGGAATAACAACAGGATTTTCTGACATCCTTTCTTCTACAAACCTTTGAGAATCCTTGATTTTCTTCTGTTTGGCCTGATTCCTAAATTGCTTCATTAAGGATTCTTCTATAATGTTTGCAGAGGGGTAATACCATTCATAGAATGATATCTACTGGTTATTTGCCTGCATCCATTCTTTCCATTTCTCAACATTCTGCTTGTTAAAAGCAGGTCTGTCATCTTTTTCAAGAAGTCTGACTTCTTGCAGATATAAGTGTTCCTTTTCATGAGTAAACATATCCCAATTAAACATTTTCTTCTTCCAAGCATCTTCTGGATCATAAGGACCAATTCCTTTGAAAATCTTTAAAAATGCTATGATCTCAAAGTCAGAAGGAATTTCAACATGCTTTGGTATTTTATCAATGGGATTTTTCCTATAGGAAGGAATGGGCAAGTCTTTTACATATCCAAGGCCTCTAGTAGAAGAACTGGAAACAGTTTGTACAAGTAGTTCTTCTTGCGGGTTAAAAAATGTAACACGCTTAAAACTTTCTTCGGAAGAATCAGACAAAGGAGTGAATTTTATCATATTGATTCTCTTTGAAGAGTCACCATGAGGTGTTGGAGGCTCAGATGAGAATTGACAAAAGGTTTTTGAGCAGTGGGGATGATCACATACAGAACTGAAAGGCGGAGATGGATTTTGTGGTAAAAACATTCTTTTGATTGAATCAAGAACCAACTGGTCTATTTCAAATTGTGGGGAGATAGCAGACTGTTCAGGATGTAGCTGACTGATTGTAGTTGGTATTGCTGAAACAGAAGTAGAGGGTTCTTCTCTCTGGAATGTATTGATTCTGGGGAATCTGGTAGTAACTCTTCCATCTGTTTCTGTGATAATAGACTGTGCAGCTGCAATTGGTTTCTTGGTTGGTTTTCCCCAATTAGTTACCCAGTCATCAGGTGGACATAGGTCATTCCTGGAAACATGGACAGGTGCAACTGGGTTGCAGGAGGAGTCATACTGGATTAAGGTAACTCTACCTTCATCTTTATCTGGGGAATGTAAAACAGCAGGAATTGTTGTGTTATAGAATCTAACACACGTAATATAGAAAATGGATAATTTTTTTGATTTTTTCTTGAAGTTTTCATACCCAGCAGTCTGGATACCTAGAGTTAGGCATTGTAGGACGTTAGGGTCATCAAGAGCTACAGAAAAATCTGGATAAACATCATATTGTACTGGGCCTTCAGCAAGACTTGTTTCAATACCTCCTATCATGGCTTGTGTGAAGGTAGTCCATCGATTATCAAATAAGGCTGAAAATACATAGGCTTTTTGTCCTTTTCTATGTAATGCATTCAGTCCTATCCTCACCATCCCCAGATGGACGTACTGGTAACCAGCTTTACGGGCTGATTTGATATGTTTATCCTCAAGAAGAGATATAGTCAACATGGCATTCAAAGTTAATTCGGCCTTGATGGATTTTTCTTTGATTTTGATTTGGCTGAGGGCTCTGAGATTAAAAGAAGACAAATTTCTATATACATCCTGTGGAGAAACTGGGGGAGTTTCCAATTAACAGAAGGGTCTGTTTCTTCTTTTTCTACTAAGAATTACCAGAAGTAGATTCAGATCTACATAAACTTTCTAAAGCAGATTTTTGTTTCTCTTCATCTTTCATCGTTCTAAAGTGTTTAGACCCGAAAACAGATGCAGAAGATTCAGCTGATGAGGTTCTAGGAGTATCCATAGAAGATTTTTAAGAGAAATACCCGGAAAATCTTGCAGATGAAATCAGTATGTTTTGCGGCTTTCTGTTGTAGAAGAAATTGCGGCTTCTTCGACTCGAATTCTACGCCAGACGTCTTCAACACCCTTCAAACGCCAACTACGGCAACCATGGGCTACAAACGCTATACCCGGCCTCAACAAATTCGTGATCCACTCAGACAATATCTCACTTACAACATCCACTCAAACAAATACATGGCTCTGATACCATTAATACAGGACCTTTTCACAGATATCAATATGCGGAAATAAAGATAGATATCACAGAACACAGAGAAATTTTATTAAGCAAACTGCTGGAACAAAGATTTACAGAAGATCTTCTTCCTCAGATTGACCAACAAAATTAAATTTTGATCATAGCACTACCCGCTCTCTTCATAGCACTACCCGCTCTCTTCATAGCACTACCCGCTCTCTTCCTGAAATACCCTTGGATGATCTAATTTGTAGGTAACAAAGTATTCTTTAAAGATAGTGTCCATGATCTAATGAAGTTCTCTCAACATATGAGTAAAATGAATTTAGTAAATAAACTAGAGATTTCTTAAATTTAACAGAAAGAAATAAGTAATTAATGAATAGACTAGAGTCTCTAAAACTATTTAGAGAAGTGAACCCTCGACAAAGGGAAAAATTTAAAAGTGAAATACAACCATAAATTTGTTGAAATTATTTTTTCTTTTCCTTATGTGTGCTTTGAAATTAAAATATTTGAGATGAATGAGATGCCCTACAAAGCATCACTACAACCACTATCTAAAAAAGTTTATGACCTCACCCATAGACTTACGTTGTTTATACTTGAGACTATTTTTATAATAAAAAGATAAGTTTAAACATCTAGTGAAGGTTTATCTAAAAAAAGTGTATGACCTCACCCATAGACCTAGGTTGTTTATACTACTATTTTTATAATAAAAAGATAAGTTGAAACATCTAGTAAAGGTTTTGAATGATGAAACAAAGTTATCTTCAAACAAAATAGAACAACTAAAAGCTTCACATACTAAATAAAAAATACATTTTAAAATTTTTATTGAAAAATTAACCAAAATAATATTTAATTGTGTTTAGAGGTACATTCTATAATTCAGTATGAGGATGATGTTTAATTCCATTCTTGTTCAATGTGGAGTTAACACATATTTTTAAAACTAGCAGAGATTCATCTTAAATACAGATCTAACATAAACCGAGAAGGATCCAATTTCTTCACATGCAATTTTTTTTATGAACCGGCATTATTTAAATGTTTTGTATAGTTATTTAATTTATTTTAGATTTTAAAAATTTTATTTTGGTGGACATGAGCAAAATTTCAACTTTGATGATGGATGGACATCATTACACATCATACTGGGCTGTAGAATGAGCCTCTTAGCTCAATAAAAATAACCTCCCAGCTCAATAAAAATAAAATACTCTAAATAGAACAACAATGTAGACTATAAAAAAAATTGAATATGCATATTTAGTTAGTTTTAATTAAAAACGTTATAAAATATCAGTGATATTTGTTGTTGATATTACTACACAACATGGTAAAGTATTTCACTCACTCAAAGGCATAAATAAATATTTTGATGTCCACATATCATAATATAATTTCATATCAATCTTAAAAGAAATAAAGTAATTACAAGTAAAATAATGTGTGAGTAAGATGTTTAAACCTTATCCTTTTAAAAAATATTTTAATACGCGAAAGATATAAATAAACTATTTAATGATCTATGCTAACTAATTTATGTGGATATCAATTTTATATATATAGAAAGAAAATGTAAAAAAAAATATTTTAATATTATGTATTAATAAAATATTCATTTGCAAAAAAAATTGAAAGTCAAAAAATTAAAATAAAATATCAAGTACTTCGTATTAAAATATAAAGAGAAGATGTGTGGTTTTTCACTTTTTAATATTAAAATAATATGTGACATTAAAAATATTTATAATAATAAAAATTTTTAAAGGGATTATTAATAAATTATTTTAATCTCTTAAGATTAAGTAATATTGAGTATACAAAAAAAATATATTAAAAACGAAATTAAACTATTTTTAATGTGGATAATGTGGTCCATTTATAAAATGTCTCAATCCACAAGTTATGTAAAATATTATTAATGTTGTGTGTTTATATATAAAATATTTGAACTAATCTTATTATTCTATTTTTTGTTTTGTTTTTAGTTTTATTTGTTTGTCAATTTTTTCTAAAATATAACAAAAGTTTTTAGACTTATAAGTTATGTACTCTATACAATATTCAAAAATACAATTTAAACAATGAAAAATTACACATTCTATATATATAGAGAACTAATACATATTTATTAGGTTTTATCAAGGGATAAAACAAATGTAATGTTTTTTCCTTTTAGTACTCTAAAAACAATTTTCACATGAAAAGATTTGATCTCTTTCGACCACGTACTTAAGATAAATCTATACGGGTGATTATAATCTCCATTTCATAAATTTGAAAAACCACAATTATGACTTTTAAACTCGGCAGTTCTTATTTCCACCTCTATAGCATTATAAATGTTATCTGACATGCGAGGGGAATAGCCATGGAGTGCTCTCTCCACGCTTACCCTCTCTCTCCACGTGCTGTCACTCAGAGGGCGATGACTATTCCCCTCGCATGTCAGATAGCATTCATAATGCTATAGAGGTGGAAATAGGAACTGCCTTTAAACTCCCACTAGATAACAAATAATTAATCGTATAAAAAATTCAAAATTTTTAATTTTTAAATTTATAATGATGATTTTAAATTTTAAATAATAATAACTATTTGCTTTCTTTTTTTATCCGCACCGTTTTATTTCTATTCTTTGCGATAATTTCGTTTCCAATAATGATTAAAGGAAAAGCAAGGTACCCCTTGAGTACTCACTTTTAGATACGAAGTGGTCCCTAATACTTCTACAAATGTTGTCCTTAGTTGTCTCACCTTTATGGCTGCCACTATTGATTGTTTATTAAATTCATTTCAATTGATTACTAGCGGACTTCGTTTCTTTTAATATCATTATTCGTGTTGTGTTTAGATGGAGTTTATTGCTTAGGTCCTTGTGTGATAACTTTAAAAACTTTATTTTTTTTTTATATTTAATATTCTATTTTGTAAAGTATCTTTTACAAAATAAAAATAGCGATGCTGATGATTGAGTTTGTGATTCGTTTTTTCAATTATATTAAATAATTTTTTAATATTTTATGTTTGAGATTTAAAATGGGATCTAGGGTTTATGTAGACAAGCAATCTAGGGTTGTTCTTTTAAGGTTGCACCATAAGAGTCAAAAGGATGAGAAAGGTGATAGAATGTTAATAGGATTAGAATATAGATGAGAAAGGGTGATAGAAAGTCAATATTATTAGAATAAATGTTGAATATTTAGGAGGACGTATTAAGATTATTTAGATGATTTGTTAAAAGGTTTATATATTTGATTATATTGATGATTTGTATACTAAAAAATATTGTAGATATCAAGAGGATTTATTACCTATAATTGCACCAAATGGAAGATGAGATTATGGGTATTATGGGTATTATTAATGAGATAAGGTCAATTCCCATGTAAAAGTATGGGAAACACTAAACATATGGACAAAATCCAATTATATCTTATTGTTGGTTGCATCCCTTGAACATTGACCCTAGTGAGAAAGTGGGTAATTTGGACTTTTAGGTCTATGGGCGAGGTTGAAAAAATTCTTTAAAAATGTTGGAAGTGGGGAACAAAACATATTTTCCTCAAAAAATGGCACTTAGATTTCAATGTTAATTTTGTATGATTGGATACCCTCCTAGTTTTGGTCAAACTTCTAAGGTTCCCACTATTTCTATGGTTGGAAGAATTTTTTGAGGAAATAGGGAATGCCATTAACATTTAATAATTTATCTCACTATGTATTGAGGCAATTCGGTTTGTATTATATACTTGCAGGTTGAGATATAAGCAAGGGGTTGGTGAATTTTATGGAAATATGAATAGGCTCTAACCTTTTTCATTTGACCTTATATGAAGGTATTACCTTCAGATGCATTAAATGCCACATTTATAGGTAACTAATTATTGAATGCACCTATTCAAGTTATATAGAGGGAAATGGGATCAAAGGAAGTAGTTGAGAGGTATAGAGGATGCATGGTAAAAAAAAAATAGTGAGAAGGAGAATCTAGGGGATAAGTTAGCTATTGGTTGTCCTTTAAATGTACCTCTTGAAGCTTAAAACAATCCTCAGATATTGGCCAACATAATGACTTGAATCTAGAAGAGAATAATGTCATAATGGATTTCTCGCCTCAAATAAGTAAGTCCTTAAATTTTAAATCATCGACATAAGTAAAATACTTTAAAATTTTGATTTTTGAGATATGGGGTCTAGATGTAGAAAATGAAGGTTTTGAACCCATGAATGAATATTTTCCCAATCTATCTAGAATTAAAAACCAAAACCCCCATCTCTCATTCTTATTCCCAAAATAAAGGAGTCTTATATAAATGAGAACTCTCTAACAAGGTCCTCTATAAACTTGAGTATGGAATTGGAAGTTTTGAAGGCTCAAAATGATCTATATTCCTTAGAACCCTTGAAATATAATCTCATATCAAGAAGAAAAAGTACACTTGATTCCTTAGGAAAGTTGGTAAGGGGATTTAGATTTTTAAATAGGAGAGGAAAAAAATATCCACACCGAGGAAGGAATATCTCTCTCTCTCTCTATCTCTCTCTTTTCTCTCTCTCTCTCTCTCTCTCTCTTATATATATATATATATATTATATATATATTATATATTACTAGCTTGAAAACATGCATGCTTGTAAGTTACATGTGGAAAATAGTTGACTTAACAATGATGACTACTATGGATTATTTCCCTCATTATTTGTGCTTTGATGTGTTAGAACTTTGTTGTCATTGATATAAAGGTGTTGGATGTCATTGGGGAGCATTTTCATTAATGATAAAGGTGGGTAAGGATCCTTCATTTTGATCGATTTTAAGTACAAAATATCTTCTTAGCTTCTCCTACAAAGTGCTCAAATGGAGATGACTTCGAACGAGCTTTCCAACGATGCATGACACTCTGAAAAAGACCTCCAGGATTAGGAGTTATGATTGGTCAACGTTCACATGTGAAAGGGACAGTAAGGAAAGGTTCTAGGTTTGGTGGTTCTGCTACATGCCAAAATATGAGGATCCCCTCCCTTGTTAACTATTGAAATCAAGGGGGGGTCCTCAAATAATCCAGGCGATTTATTGAACAAGTGGCAAAGATCATAGTCGATGCACTTTGACAAAGGAGCATGGGGTTAGTGATCGCTAAACAACAAATAAAGGGAACCTCCCCTTGTGTTAACATTTGAGAAACTAGGGGTTTCTTGTTTTAATATTAGTTGTCTAATCAATCTAGGAACAAAGGACCAATGCCCAAGATCTTCTCGCCTAACTAAAATAGCACAAGCTCAAGCAATGCACAGGTGGTATTTCCACCATGGGCCACATATTCTCCCCAGCCTTTTCCATTGTATTGCTAACTGTTGAGGCCCCGAGATCCCGAGACCTCAATCCCAAGACGGGAGCTTTCCCCGTCAACTGCTGCAAAATGTTGATGTCTTGACCTCTTTTTAAATAGTGCATTAGGTTGTGGAAGCTAAAGGTCCTAAGACTGAGACAAATATTTTCACATTAATAACCATTTAACCAGGGCCTCAACCTTACAATTTTATAAAGGGATATTTACGAAAAACAAAAGTCTAGGACTCCTTCATCTCCATAGAGCATGAAGACACATGATGTGATTCTGTTGGATAATAGAGACAATGTGGATCAATCGTCCAAAGAAAGGTGGATCAATGAGAAGATGCCACAGTGGCATGATGACATCAACATAAAGTCAACTCAAGATGACATGGTAGCCCCAGATAGTGACACATGGCATAAATTTGGTATTTTCAAGTGGCCAAGTAGACCAAATATTGATGACACGTGGACCCATCTCAGAGTCACATGTGGTAGTGAGTGACACGTGGACCCATCTCACCTTGGTTGATTCGAAATGGCACGCAAAGGAAATGGTTGAGACAAAAACTTCTCTGTCAATAGACATGAAGTTTCATGTTTCACCTTAGTGAAAAAAAGGAAGTTCAGGCTGAGATACTGACATGGCGAGACTGAGATAGATAGGGTGAAGAGACGATAACATTCCCATCATCTAACTATCTATTATTTCATCAAAAGGAGCGCCTAGGGCACGTTTTGCAACATAATTACGTGGAGAATATGGTCAGGCCTTTGTGGTTTATTTAATCGCTTTGGGCCATTGGGCCATTTAAACAAGTGTTGTGTGCATATGACATAAGGGCACAAAGTCACCGGTATACATCCTTGATTTAAGCCCGCGATACATAGAGTCAAGGTTTAAGCCACATAAGGTTGACATGGGTGATCTGTGATTTTGATTAAAAGACCCCCAATCATGATTCTAAGCATGGAAGGTAGAGTTGTGTCATATTTTGCATTGTGTGTTATATTTGGCAGCTTACATCATATTTGGCAGCTATCTAAATTTAGCATTGTAGTTAAAACCTTTGCTAAACCTTGTAATGTGCCAGAATTAATTGTAAATAATAGTTAAACTTAGAATAAACTACAGAACAACATGAAGGACTTTGATTTGAGTTGTTCATATGTGATACTCAGATAAACATTGTTTTAACAACAAGAGAACCACAGGATAAAGAAAAAAATCAAGAATTTGTTGAGTTGAAGTAATTAAAGATAAACACTAAAATTAACAGCTCTAATTTCTTTATAAACATCAGAGATGAAACAAAATTATGAATGAAGTAGCATGTATCAGAGGTCAATTATATTGGTGTCTGAGGTGGTTAGTGGTTGTGGTGAGAAGAGAGAGAATTATTTATTAAAGGGAAACCTTCATGATTTGAGTTTGAAAATTATGAGAAGAGAGATCAACAGGGCTATGTAAGTTGATGATTGCATGATAGGGAGTTGGATCTTCCTTTATTAGAAGCTCATAAATTGGGAAGTAGGAGGTTCCTTCAGGTTGGAACTTGCAGTAGAATGAGGGTTGAAGCCTTATTAGTACAAGTTGTAGCTTAAAGACTACATCATAATACAAAAAATTTGGTGGTTTTCCTAGTTGTGTTTCCATGTTATATCGTTTTCTAATTTATGAGTATGTTGTGCTATTGATTATGATTGTTAGTGCTAAGTGTTTTTTACTTTTTGAAAGAAAGTTTTAAGTTATCACAATACAAATTCATCCCCCCTCTAAGTATTGTCCTGGTTTCTAACAATTGGTATCAAAGCCAAGTTACTTCAGGATCAGTTTAATAGCTAGAAGAAATATCACAGACAATGTTGAACCATGGAGGAACACCAATAGGGAACCTATGTTCAACGGAACGAACTATATTTTTTTTAAGGTAAGGATGAAGACATTTTGGAAACTATTCAAGTTGGTTATGAGAAGCCTCCATTCATAATTACTAAATATCATAAGCTTGAGTTTACATACAATTCCAAGGCTATGAACGCTCTTCTTGCTGGTTTTCCTGAATCAAAATTAGTTAGTGTCATGGATTTCACTACTACAAAGGCAATGTGGGACAAGATGAAAAACTAGTATGAAGGTGAAAATAAGGTATAGAAAGCTAAGCTCCAAGGCTTTAGAATGAAATTTGAATCTTTGAAGATGCATGATAATAAAGAACTTACACAGTTATTTCTTAGATTTAATGAAGTTATCAATACCATTAGAGGTGTTGATCAAGATCTAAAGGAATCAATGGAAAAATGATCTCAAAAGGTGTTGAAATCTACTCCTCGGATATTTAATACCAAAGTTATATCCATTGAGGAAATGAAAAGTCTCAACTCTCTCATAATGGATCAATTGCTTTGTACTCTTACTTCCTATGAGATGAGGGTTTCAAAAGGAAAATCTACAACAAGGGAGGTGGCCTTCATAGCAAACAAGAAGCCAAGGAATAACATGAACACTCATGTTGTGAATTAGATGAAGAGGAGGCTAATTTTGTGAGAAAGCTCAAGAGAGGCTCAAGTAAACACAAATGTTAAGTTTACCTTCAAATGCTTTGATTGTGGTAAAGTAGGTCACTATGCTTCTAAGTTTCCATATAAGAAGAAGAATGAGCATGAACCAAAGAATAAATATAGATTTTACTCTCAAGGTAAAAACTCCTCTAAAAGGGAAGACAACCAATCTTCAAATGAGGATAGAGGTCATGAAATCTCAAAATATTTTATCTTATAACCATTGAAAACCAAGGAGAAAACCATGATGAATCTAAATAAGAAGAAGGTGAAGTTTATTTAGAAGTGAGCTTATCAACACTCTTGAGGAGATTCAGAGGATGAGGCAGAAAAAAAATAAAATAAATAAATAAATAAATAAAATTATTGGCCAAGAATAATGTTGAAGCTATAGAACCTCTTCTCCTACAAAATGAAGAAGATAATAACATCCAAGATACTTTGAATAAGTGGCTAAAAGTGGAAAAACAAACATGTAATAAGCTTGAAGGAGAAATTGTGAATTTGAGAAAGGAGCTTGAAAAGACCAAAACATAGCTAAGTTTCAATGAAAAGTTTAACAAGAGGAATGAATATTTGAATGAGATTCTTAATGTGTAGAGACCCTCACATGTTAAAACACATTTGGGATTTGAAGTCAAGTCAAACTCAACAATGAATATTAAGGGCATGAAACATATGAACTTTGACATTGAAGCCGTGAAAAAAATATCCAGCACAATAGCCTCAACAAATCTAAAACAATAGTAGAAAGAAAAGGTAGCATGTAGTCGCTTCAATAGCTAAAAGAAAAAAAGGACAACATGAATAACAACAATTCTATTTAGTAAAAGGTAAATAGCACACAGAAGATGAATCAAATTATACAACAAATAAATTTGAGTTTCCGAAAAGCACGAATACCTCAGAGATCAACTCATCCAATTCCGAGAAATTGATTTATGCCCAGGTATGATGACATTTTTCTACGATACTATTTTACTTGTAAAAACTATGGTCATAAAGATTCAAATGGTAGGTTAAGCCTATCATTCAAGCAAATCAAAAGATAGAGAAGAATTTATCAGCCTAATAATCAATTTGTCATACATAGGAGAAATAGACCAAGACTTAATGATTCATTTTCAACACTAGGAAATGTGATGCAATGATATATTTGTCAAAATTATGGGCACAAAGAAGTTCTACATAGACTTAGGGACAATAGACCATCCCAGAAAATCAAGCAATCAAACCAGTGATCCAAGGTGTGGAAAAATAAGCAAAAAGAAGAAACATGTGACCTGATTTTTTATGCTCAAAATGAAGGCAACCATTGGTATATTGGTAGTGCCCGTTCCAAGCACATGACATGAGATAAAGAAAAATTTTTGTCACTTAAACCAGTCAACAATTGTGACCTTTGGTAATGATTCACTTGGACATATTATGGGCAAAGGAATTATTAGCTTAACAAATGGTAGAGGTAAAGCTACGAAAGTTTTGTTTGTTGAAGGATTAAAACATAACTTACTCAATGTTTCCTAGATGTGTGACCAAGGTTATGATGTACTATTTAGATCTAAAAATTTCCAAGTCAAGTTTAGGCACAAGTGAAATAATAGTTGAAGTCATTATAACCGACAACAATGTGCATGTGTTGAAAGAAAAAATTGAAAAGTGTTGTTTAAGAAATTTTTATGAGAGTTGGCTATGACATAAGAGGCTAGGACATCTGAATTTTGATCAGATTGTGAAGTTGGGAAAGAAAAAGGTAGTTGGGGACCTACCAAAGATTTTCAAGCCTAAAAAAACCATTTGAAAATCATGCCATATTGGTAAACAAGTTCAAGTTCCATTTAAATATAAGGAGAACTCACAACCAAGCCCTTACAGTTGGTACACATGGATTTATGTGGTCATGTTGTAGCGGCTGCAATACCCTCCAAAATTTTGGCTTGCATCCAATTTCGAAGCCTCCCTTGTGTGTTTTACTTGATGTTTGCAAGCACTCAAGCTCACCTTGTGAGTTCGTGTTGAGTCTTTGCACCCTCCTCGCTTGACCGTTCAACGAACATCCTTTTGCATGTTGGTTACAATGTCATGCTTGCAGCCATGTTTTGGTCATCCACAAGGTCCCGCTTTTTGTGTACAAGTTGTATTCAATATGTAAACATCTGTCACACTCACACACGAAGTTGTATGCATTATTACACAAGCGTCGTTGTCGCGGTCGTTCAACGATCTATCACAAGCATCGTGCTTGTCACTTGCACCATAGGTCAATCATGTTGAGTATATGTTGTCTTGATCATTTGAAGTGTCTTGTCATCAAGTCATGTAGAGGGTGTGTTTGCAAGGTTGTGTATGCACAAATTTACATGCTCACACACTTAGTCATTTTACTGAAGTTCTGAAGACTGGAGCACCATCTAACAACTAGACGTCCACCCCAGAATCGACTCGACCGACTCTCACCTAGGACAATGCAAAAGTGTCCAACAATCCATTTCAATATGCACTACCCGCAAGCTAATCAACCAACCCTCCTACTAATCAACTAGAGAGTCTGACCGGGTAGTGACCTCGGGACTCACTCCCCTAAAAAATTACGCAAAAGTTGCAGAGCTTGTTCACTTCGTTGATGGAGGAAATTGCATAGACATGCTAGACAAACACCTAGTGTCAATCCCTTTCTCCCTAAAAAATTACGTAGTTTTTCCAGCCAGCCACCCAGTGAGCCAATTGGCTGCTCAGCCAGAAAACCGTGCAGATTTCATGAGAAATCCCCTCAGCTGCCTAGCATTCCGCTCAACTCAGAAAACATGCAGAGGTGTTCAACATGTCAGCCTCCTAGCCATTGTGTAGTTTTTGTCACCAGCAATCCTACAGCCTGCTGCTAGCTCCCTCTAGGAATTACGTAGTTTTTGCTGCCAAGACTCCTGCAACCCACTACCAACTCCCTCGAGGAATTGTGTAGTTTTTGCTACCAAGCTTTGTTCAGCCCACTGCCAGCTCCCTCCAAGAATTGCATAGTTTTTTCTTGGAAGCCTCCTACAACCCACTGCTTCCTCCCTCTAGGAATTGCGCAATTTTTGCTGCCAAGCCCCTCTGCTGCCCGCATTGCTTCCCTTCAAAAATTTCGCAAATCTGTGCTCCAGCCAAGCCATATCCCATGGACAGTCACTTTTGATGCGGATAGTCCATCTTAGTCTCCCAATGACTTCTGTGCAATTTTCACAAATAGTGCCTGGAGCCCGCATCCCACCTTGAAACTTGCCTTGTGGAGTTTCATAACCCTGTCCTCTCTCTCGGTCACTTGCATTCAAAAGAGAATAACAACGCATCATGGTAGACTAGGAGGTTTATAGATTTGATGTCGTCTCATCATAAGTGATGCAGATATAGGTATATGGATAAGACATGACGTGACGATAGATAGGATGAACAAGGATATTACATGCAAGGAGATGTGTTCGCGAATGGACGAATGGATGATGCATGCAAGGAGAATTTTTCGCGAATGGACGAACATGCGAGGATATTTTTTTGTGAATGGATGAACATGTTAAGCATGCCAAATTACAAGAAAAGGAGCAACATGCTACACTGAACTGCTTGAGTAGTGTTTTCTTTTATGCTTGTCCTTGTTTTCTGCTTTGCATGTTTGTTTTCTTGCTGACTTCGTTTGGTTTGTTTTCTTGCTCACTTTGCTTGCTTGTTGTTTTGTTTTCTTTGCTTACTATTTTTTTTTTTCGTTTTGTTTTATTTTCTTAGTATCATGTTATTTTTAGTTTTGTAAGTAAGTTGTGCTCTCTACTGAGTTCTAGCTTTTGAATGAGTATGTGGTTGAGATCTAAAGAGTCTTGTGACACTGCAACACTTGGTTAGTCATGTGTTCGTCTTCTTTGTGCTTGGTTATAACCTTCAACCGATGAAGTCATGATGGAAAATACGAGCCATCTGCAAGGGAAGCTTGGGTCCAACCATGAACCTATGTCCACACTGGGAAACCCCATGCCATACTCAGCCTTCT
>APFE030001279.1:820-22240 GCA_000404065.3 Pinus taeda | reverse complement strand
GGTGAAAATAAGAAATGAGCACCCAATAATAGAAGTGGAGTATAGTTTAACACAACAACATTTCCATATTTTATTTGAAAAAAAATGGTTATTTTTCACATACATGTTTCTACATGTTTATGTTTAAAAGTATTAAGAATATATTTTTATATTTACACATACAATTTAGAAGGTTGATTTTATATTAAAAATTTAAAAAATATCCAAGCCAAAGCTCCAATTCCAATTAAAAAAAAATTGTGTCTAGTTTCAAATAGAGTTGAAATATGACACATCAAAGTGTATCACCGACCCAAGAAACATTTCCACTCCATCATTTGGCAAACACGGAAAGAGGTGAATGTTTGCATGAATTTCTATGAAATCAAATTCGTAATCACATTTTTTTATCATAATTTTGGGGCTACCAGTATCTATGATTGATGTTTGAGTAACCACAAAAATTCAGTGAAAGAATCGGGCCGATATAGTAATTGAGGGCGAATCTCGATGGCGAAGTGTTCAGACATTTCGATGTGCAAACAAAATTACAATGGAACACGAAAAATATCAATAAAATATTGGCATAGTTGGCGAAAAAATAATTTTAAACCAGTGCTCGTGCAAACAAAATTATTCATAAACGATATCCATAGTCGCAGTTTTTTTTTTTAAACAACACTTTAAAACAATGATTGTGCTAAAAAATTATCCATAAACTATCGCTGCAAAACAAAATTATAAACCGTATTGCTCGAAAAAGAGGCATGGCTTCAAATGTGCAAACAAAATTATCCATAAAGAATATCCATAGTTGCATGAAAAAATTATAGACAAAATTATAGACAGAACTTTAAAACAAAGATCGAAGAAGAAAACGCATGGCTCAAGAATGTTAACATAATTCGAATTCACAAAAATGCTTACCTCCAGCGTGATTGGAAGTATTGTTATGAAGTGGTAGGTGCGTTGCGCCTCGATCCAACACGACTTTCAAAGAGCTTCAGTCTGATCCTCCATCAAAAATACAGATCGAACACACAACTTTCATATACTCAGTCTGTAGCTTTCTCAACAAAGATACAGATTGAACAAACGATCTTTATATACTCAGTCCGACGCTCTCCCATACAAAGATACAGCTCTCCCATACAAAGATACAGATGGAACACACGACCTTCAAAAATATTCAATCTCACGCTCTTCCATCTAAGATACCGATCGAACGCACGACCATCATATCATATATTCAGTCTCACGCTCTCCCAACAAACATAGGGAGGCAACACCAAGGAAAACACTAATTCAAAACCGCTATGAAGGAAACGGTTTTAATTCAAGAAGACAACGGTTCTAGTTCAAGAAGACAGCCATAAAGGCAAAAAGTTACCTAAATTTAGAAATCAAAGCATAATATAGCAAAAAGAAATCTAAATTTAAAAAGGATAATATTAATTATGCTGGGTTCAAAAAAGCCGATCATTAAATTAAAAAAATACAAACCAAAATAATTAGCCAAAATAAAAGATTAAAAAGTTAAATTTAAAAGACTTCTAACGTAAAAGATTGGAATTTTCAGAGTCGAGACCAAACCTTTCATGGGAAAGTTAAATATTAAAATAGGCAGTTTGAAAGCCTCATTATTTCATTTCTTTTGTAGTAAAAAAAGAAATTTCAAAGTTAGAAATGTACTCGTAAAATTTAAAAACATAAGTGTAAATTGATTTCTTTAAAGTGCACACAATATATTCACGAAATGTCAATCTTTATCTGAGTGACTCACATTATGCGACCTAGTTTAAATTCACACCATTACCAGAGAGTGTTGAAAGTAATTATACATAATTTTTTTTATTAAAATTCATATGGCTTAATAACATTTTTCACAAATAAATTTTTAACTAATAAATAAAATCATATAGATTTAATAATAATTTTCACTAAAGTTATATGGATTAATAATCCTCTTCAATATTAATTAAAAAATAATTAATTTACATTTTTTTAAATACTTTTATGTTTCAAAATTTGAATCATAAATATATAAATAAAACATTTATTTCAAATTTTAAGATAACTTATTTTTTTCAATATTTCTAAGAGCCTTGCAAAACTGTAGGAGCATTTTAGTATGAAAATTATCTAGCTTATTTACATTGGAAAATTGTTTATTCTACCAAGAGCTCATAGAGTATCCGTCAATATTATCTCATTTTTCACTCTACTTAGTCATGCTAAACAAAAAAATGAAAATGGTATATGAAAGTCAAACAATATTTTCAATAAATAAATTTAGGCAAGTAAGAGATAAATTTTCCTTCTCTATCCCTATAACCACAAATAAACATTGGTTCCAATACCATGTTTGAAGTTAAATTAAAAAAAATGCCCGACAATCTACAAAATTCCAAAATATATGAAGTTCGTGGAAACTAATTCACATATATTTTACTAAAAAAAATCCTTCTCGTCCAGGCTATTTCAAACACAGTGAAAACTAAAATTGGTACCATCATTTAATGCATAGTACGATATCCGTTTTTCTTAGGTTTGAAATTTTCATCGTGGATAGTCAAACTGCTAAATCTATAACAATTTTATGTATCGCAAAATTTTCGTGAAAACTAATTTCAGAATATTTTAACAAAAAATCGATTCTTTGGACTATTTCAAACAACTAAAAATTAAAAAAAGTACCATAGGGTAATACATAATAAGGTGGGTTTTTTATTACTTGTTTCTCGTTTTGAATTTCCTATTGAACATAACTGAAGGGTTAAAGATGTAATCATTTCCTTTATTTTCAAAGGAAAAAAAATTTGTTCAACTTTTGAGGAAAGGGCATAGACTTGTAAGGAAAACAGCTCAAAAATTAGAAAGAACCTAAGAGGAGAAAAGAAATGATGCACCTAAGATGAATTCTAAGAACTAATTGTTAAGACAACGCAAATACCTTGTAATTAAAATTAGTTGTGACAAATTCAAATAGGTTCTCTTCAACTCGCTCCCAAATTGGATGGTGAAATGATTGAAGAAAAAACGCAAAGGATATACCAATTATGAAAGTCTTGTTTTCACAAAATGAGATAACATTTTATCATTATGCTTTCCTTCAACACATTAACTATTGAACATGACAACATAATAAAATTCCACAAGAATGATTCCAAATTGTCATGGAAGGGAAATATGTATTCATGGAATAGAAATTTTGTTACAAGCAATCAACTATCAAAGATAAAACTTGAACTAGCTTATAACATTATCTAGGAACTTGTGTGAAATTATTGTACATTGTACTCTATCTAATGTTGGAATTTATTGGGATAATAATGTAGATTTTTATTTGTTTTCATTCAAAATTGCAAAAACCAACTAGCATATGGGGAAAATATTAACAAACAAGACATTTTCACCACCATCCAATATGTTCATGTATACATAGGACTTGCCATTACCAAAATCATATCTTTTCCACTATATCTACCGAAATAAACAATCTCCCTATAACCAACCCGTTTGTTTCCTTAACATCAACTCCTAGAGCCATATCACAGTAGTTTTTGTAAATGTTAAATAGATAAATGCAATCAAGCTAAATCAATTGGATTTTAACTTAAGGACATATAATAACATCAACTCCTAGAGCCATATCACAGTAGTTTTTGTGAATGTTAAATAGATAAATGCAATCAAGCTAAATCAATTGGATTTTAACTTAAGGACATATAATGTTGACCGTGAAATACATACTTTGATAAAACTATTAAGCACACACCTGAGATCAAATCAAAATGTTTGTAGGGAAAGAAATCACAAATTTCAAGAAGCCATATCAAATTGGGACATTGAGAATAGTTGCTATGCAAAGGAGGGAAAGCGCTAAAATATTAGCTATTAAAAATGAGTTCAAGTCTTCTTTAGTGTGTAAATATTGTCAGGAAATAAAGCAAAAGAAATTGTTTTTGATTGGGCTAACTAAAAAAATGGAAGAGTAGTTATAGTTGAGAAATGTAAATACTAAATAGTAATTGACATAAAATATATAGACTTGCAGTTGACAGAAATTGGTTAAAATATTTTCCAACCACCTGAGTGCCTCCAATTCCACTAAATCTACATTAAGGTTCATAAACAATATTCAGTTACATTTATAAAAGAACTTAAGAAGTTTCTTTCCTAGATAAGTAAAATTGACAACAATCTATTTCAATAATAGATAGAAAAAGTTTATGGAAGACACAGGGACAAAAAGCCTCCAAATAATTACAACAACTAGACAACTTCATATGATGAGTATATAGGTGGAGATAAAAGCAAAGTAGAATAACTGAGTCACGTGAGAAATTTTTGGCAGTTATACCTATTGACTGTTTAAAATAAGTATAAAACGAAAATGGAAAGAATATGATCTTTGCTTCTACTATTTGTGACAATGGTGCCAACCTCATTAAATGTACTTTTTACACCATTGTTAAGGCTAATAATCTTGCCCTTACTTATAGGAGTTGCCCATACTTGTCAAGAAAGCTCAACCTACGATTATCCTTCTCTAGAACATCTTTTCTTCCACTATTTGTGAAACCTCATTAAGGGTAGTTTTTACACCATTGTTAAGGCCAATAATCTTCCCTCAGTTATAGAAGTTGCCCTTGCTTATCAAGAAAGATCAATATGTATGGTTATGGAGATATTCCATCCTTATCTAAAATGTGTTCCTTATCATTGTCAATTTTTTCTAACTCTCATGTTGAAGTGGTTGAGAAAAATTTGCATACCAACGCATAGAAAAAGATCTCATGGGAGAGTCAATTCCTTTAGGATAAACATGTAAAAGTAGTATCTCAAGGTTTCTTATCCCAACAAAGATCAACCATTTCTAATCTAGAGGAATTGCTTCCTTGTTTTGAATTTTAGCATTCTCATGAGAGCTCATCAACATCTTCATAAAGACCTACATATTACTTGGGGGATGAAGGAAAAACAAATGGGTACATTCTTCTCCTGATAGAGAACCAATTAGATTTAATTATGAGTTTTGAGATCTTCATGATTTTTGTTAGTCCTGGTAATGTGAAATATATCATGACCTAAGTGTTTTGTTTACTAGCCATTTCGTTTATATGGCTACACTAATTCCTATCAATATCGAATATCTTGCTCTCCATTGTAAAGATTTGTTATTATGTGGGCACACACATTTTCACTTGCACTTTTATCGTTTATATGGTTACACTAATTCCTATCAACATCGAAGACCTTGCCCTTGATTGTAAAGATTCATTTCCTTTTTTTAAAATACAATTCCTATCAAGATAGAAGACCTTGCCCTTCATTGTAAAGATTCATTGCCGTTCTCAAAACTGTAACTCCTATCAAGATAGAAAACCTCACCCTTCATTGTAAGGATTTGTTAATACCTAGGTGTACACATTTCATTTCCACTTTTATTGTTTATATGGCTACACTAATTCCCCTTCATTGTAAATATTTGTTGTTTTTAAAACTTTTTAAACTCAACTTTACAAATTTGTCAAGATGCTTTGCAATTTAAAAAAAATATATATATATTAATATCCCATCATATAACTATTAGATAAAATTAAAGATAAATAACATAATATGCTATGTCCAGAAAATGCTCCCATCATTCAAATGAGAATTGAATCCCCATACGTAATTATGTGAGTAAATAAAAAATGATAAAACCATGAATGAAGCTCTAATTTGCAAGATGTGCGTTTGGAAGCGTATGAAAAAAAAAGCAAACATTAATGAAAAGAACAACCGGAAAAAACAAAAACAACTCCACGAAAAAATCATCCAACTAACAACCTATTTTCAAAAAGGCACTGATTCAATTGAAATTGGAAAAAAAACAAGAATTCTAAAATTGAAGACAAAGCAGGTATAGGCGGTAAAACTCTTGTAGCCGTTGAAGGGTGCTGGGGAATCCCTACATATATATTAAGTCTTATCATTTTTCGAGCATCTTCCTCCTCCTCTGTGCATATCTTGTCTGGCTATGCTTGTGTGTGTTTGGTTGTCTGTGTGGTTTGAGATTGGGTCTGTCTGTGTCTAGGTGCACGTCGAGTTCATGTTTGAGTCAGTCATGGTTGTGTGGGATAGAGTAGGAGGCTGATGCTGGCAAAATAAGTGCAGAGCAGGGCAACGCAGGGCAGGTGAGCTGCTTAATAGTTTTTTGGGTTCACCGAGATCAATTATCTCTCAGGAATGGTATGGATCAAATTCTATTTAATTTCAGTTCAATCTTTTTGTTCATCTGTGGGCTTTTCTGTGATAACTAATTCCATTTCATAACCTTGCATTTTCATTTCTTCAGGGAAATGAATGAAAATAAAGAAATAGGTGGTTGACGTTGCTGCTGTTCAAAACCTACCTAGTAGATCCTAATTATCTCGCTGAAGAGATGAAATCGAATTCCAATTCGAGGTATGCAGAGATGGCCTTGTTTGTGTATGTCTTTTTTGAATTAGTTTAACGTTCTGCTTCCACCTCAAAAATTTCTAATAGATTTAATTTTTTCTTCAATAGGCCTCCTTGATAATTTCTATTACATTTTATTTTTCCTTCATCGCTTCAATCGGTCCCTGGCTCTAGCTTCACAAATTTACCCATCCCCTAGGAATTCAAGTATCACTGGCTTTTTGAATCACTTCCCATAGCTCTGTATTTGGGTTTAATCGATCTATGGCTCTATTGCTCTAGCTTCACGAATTTATCCGATCCCCTGTGAACCCCTGCGAATTCAAGCATCACTGCGTTTTTGAATCACTTCCTGCTCTAGCTTCACGAATTTATCCCCTCGCATCACTGTGTTTTTGAATCACTTCCCGCTCTAGCTTCACGAATTTATCCCATCCCCTGCGAATTCAAGCATCACTGCGTTTTTGAATCACTTCCCATAGCTCTGTTTTTGGGTTTAATGTGCTGCGTATTAGTTTGGTTTAGTTTGTGGTTCTCCGGTATAACTTCTTCTTTATTAGTTTAACCCATACTAGTTTAATTTAGTTTGTGGTTATCCGATATAACCTCTTCTTATTAGTTTAACCCATGCTTTCTTTTCGACCTAACTTGGTTTCTGTGTCTTGTGTTATTTGTTCGTATAACATATGGGTTTTTTCCGTTTTGGGTATAACTCATATTGTATATTGTGTTGTGTATTGGTTCAACCTGATGCTTTTGGCTTTAACGTGTTGTGTATTGCGCCTTGTGCACACATAGATTTAAAGCTCGGTTTCCTTAATAATTTGTAATACCCTTGTGCGAGCTGGATTTATGACATTGTTTTCTCTCCAAGGATTTTACACTTGATGGGCTCTGTTTCCCACTAAATGGTTTTACCCTACCCTACCATTTCTATTACATTAAATTTTTCATTCATGGATTCAATCGACGCATATCTCTGGATTTAGCTTAAAGTGTGGCTTCTTTGACTGTATTGTGCGTCGTATGTTATTTTTACCCGAATTTTTGTATTATTGCCTGTTGTGCTGTGTATAAATTTAATTCGTGTTATTTTTTTATTATAACCTACTTTTTATTGTGTTATTTGATACTGTAATCTATGGTTTTTAACCCTTATATATTTTATCAGTAACCAATTAAAACTCACCCTGAAACAATGTTAACATGTCAATTAAACCCCATCAAGTCCGGTCCCATCCATTCCACGATTGGCTAGTCCCTCTACCATTTCTACTCATTTATTTCCCTCCGGTATTAGCAAGGCCCTGTACCATTCATGCTAGTTAAAGCCAAATACATTGTGTGTTAATGTGCTACTTCAATCCATGCTTTTGAATCCATGGTTTTGAAGCCTTGTAATTTTTATTTGTAACTAAATAAAAATCCCTACCCTGAATTTTAACTTGTCAATTAAGGGCACCAATGAATTTACTGGCTCAACCTCAACCTGACCCAGTTTCATTACCCTTTCCTTGTCATTGGTTTATTAATTTTTCAAATTAATAATGCATAAATTTCCAAAATATTAATACAACTCTCTTTCTTATCATTGGTTTATTCAACTTCAGGTCAGCTCTTTCGCGTCAATTGGGAATTCTATGTTATATAGCCCTGTTTCGGTTTAGTTCAATCCTGTATCACATACAGCCTTTTTTGGAGAGTCAATTATGCCCGTCTGCCATTTGTAATGGTTTTTCATAGAGATAATTGAAGTGAGATAAAATGAGATGAATTGTTTTTTACTTTTATTTTTCATAAACTGGAATAACTTATCCAACGTTTTAAAAATCAAATTTAATATATCATTGATTACACATATAATCATCATTCATAATATATATTTTTATTTAAAAATAAAAATTATGTTTATTATTTTTTGGAACACGAAAATAATTAAAATAAAACTCTCATCTCATATTCCATTAATGCATTTTTTCTTGGAGTTGTTTCGAGAAATGACTTATACCTTTAGAAAAAGTGTGAAGCAAAGTATATTCATATTTCTTTTCATTATTTAAATATGTGATAGGAATGATCATTCTTTTTATATATAAGAAAAGTTGATAATTTTTGTTATATCTTATTAAAAATATATGGTTTTTCTCTAATATTTGTATGATACTGCATGCAAAAAGAGTTTTGCCCAAAATAAATATTGATGTAGTTATATATTATTTTTTTCTGTTTTTAAATATTATAAGAGAAGTTATTTTTTATGGAAGGGGCTAAACTCCTTACAACTGTTAAAGAGGATGAGCTCTATTTTTCTTTGAGTAGTGAACTAATTTCTGTTTGTGTTGATTACTTTTCTTTCAACTCATAGGCGTCACAACACATTTTTTTAAGATGCATTTACTTTACACCATTTATATTTGAAGAAGGTCATCTTACACTTCCGTGATCATCCATTTATATTACAACACTTATTACAATTGTATTTAACCAAAAACACACTTATAATTAAAAAACCTTAAAATATTTTATCCAAATACAAATTACACAACCTTCCACAATGTATTGGAAAACACTAAATATCTCTCTAATTAACAAACCATTCATATTGGTGTTTTTTTGTTTGTTTTTCTTTTCATTTATTTTTAAAGCCTTTTGTATTACATTATTTTATATAATCTAATGACAGAATACATATATATAAATCCATTTCTTATATATTTACTTCTTTGAAATGGTATATATATGTTTGTGATTTTGAAAATGTTTTATGTAGTTATGTTGATAATTTGAATTGAAATTGTACCATATTTCTTTGTTCATTTTAAATTGTGTGTGCGTGGGTTAGTGGAATTGTGTGTTTGCTTGTTTGAAATCAAATATATATGTGAGTGGTTTTTACAATGATTATTTTCTTTTGTATTTCAACACAAAATTGTATATTGTTTGTTTGCTTATTTGCAGTTGTATTTTGTATTTTTATTTAATTCAAATTCCATATGTATGTGAATGGTTGTATGAATGATTATTTATGAATATGTGTATGTAATTTGAAATTGTATTCATGTGTTTGTTGTATTGAATTACGAATTTGAACTTGTATTCATGTGTTTGTTGTATTGAATTACGAATTTGAACGTATATGCATAATGTAGGTTTTAATTTGTATATTGTGTGATTGTTTATTTGAACTTGTACTCTATAAGTTTCTTTATTTAAAATTACATATATATATGTGTGTGAATGTTTATTTATGAATATTTGCATTGCATGTGGGTTGAAATTTCAATTGTGCATTTGTTGTATTGAATTGTGATTGTAATTAATTTCAAAACATAAATTTGAATTTGTATATAAATTGTATATTTTACTTTGTATATTGTGTATTTTCTTATTTGGAATTGTAAAATATGTGTTCTTCTATTTGAATTTGTATTTTGTATTTGATATTTAAAAATTTAAAATTGTATATTTCCTTATTTAAATGTAAATTTTATGTGTCGTTTGAAATTGTAATCATGTGTTTTTGTTGTATTGAATTATGAATTTGAATGTGTATGCATAGTGCAGATTTTAATTTGTATATTGTGAGTTTATTTTTTCTTAAAGTTGCATAATCATATTGGAGTGTTTTCTTTTATTGACTTGAAATTGTATGATACCTAATTAGTTATTTGAAAGTGTATGTTGTGTGTTTAGTTGAATTTGTGTACTGTGTGTTTGTTTATTTAAACTTGTCCTTTGTATATTGTGTGTTTTCTTATTTAATATTTGAGTGTTTATTTTTTGTATTGACTGGAAATTGTATGATTTGTGTTTCCTTATTTGGAATTGTAAAGTATGTGTTATTCTATTTCAATTTGTATTTTGTGTCTAATACTTAAAAATTCGAAAAAATGTATATTTCCATATTTAAATTTGAATTTTGTGTGTTGTTTGAAGTTGCAATCATGTGTTTTTGTTGTATTAATGAATTTGGATGTGTATGCATAATGCATATTTTAATTTGTATATTGTGTCTCTATATTTTTCTTAAAGTTGCATAAGCATGTCTGAGTGCTTTCTTTTATTGACTTGAAATTGTCTAATTCACAATTAGTTATTTGAAATTGTATGTTGTGTGTTTAGTTGAATTTGTATATTGAGTGTTTATTTATTTGAACTTGTACTCTGTATCTCTTTTTATTTGAACTTGAATATATATGTGTCAGTGAGTGTGTGGATATTTATTTATGAATATTTGTATTGTATGTGGCTTGAAATTGTAATTATGTGTTTGTTGTATTGAATTGTGATTGTAATAATTTCACAGCCTAAATTTGAGTTTGTATATAAAATGTATGTTTTATTTTTTATATTGTGTGTTTGTTTATTTAATATTTGAGTGTTAGTTTTAGTATTCACTTGAAATTCTCTGATGTGTGTTTCCTTATTTGGGATTGTGAAATATGTGTTTTCCTATTTGAATTTGTATTTTGTGTCAAATATTTAAAAATTCAAAATTGTATATTTCCTTATTTAAATTTTGTGCATTGTTTGAAATTGGAATCATGTTTTTGTTGTCTTGAATTATGAATTTCAATGTGTACTCATAATGCAGATTTTAATTTATATATTGTGTGTTTAATATTTAAAAATTTAAAATTGTATATATCTTCATCTAAATTTTAATTTTGTTTGTTGATTGAAATTGCATATAAAAGTGAGAATTGTTTTGTTAATGTATGTGCTTACATTTTATATTCCATTGCATTTGAAATTGCATATAAATGTGAGAATTGTTTTGTCAATATCTGCTAGTTATTGTATGTGTTTACATTTTATATTCCACTGCGTTTGAAATTGCTCAAGTAAGTTTAGTAACTGTTTTGTCAATAAATGCATGTGTTTTGTCAATGAATGATTAGCTTAAGTCTCAGATTTTTATTGTATTATATTTTAATGTTTATTTATTATATTGAATTTACTTATAATTGAAGATTTTTAATTTTTCTGCTTGTTTCTAAACATGTTTTATTTTTTTTATTTTTTGTTTTTCTGCATATTTTTAACATATGATTTTTTTTGGCATTTTCCATTGAAGCATTAAAAAGTTAATTGGAACATTTACAACAAATCATAATTAGAAATTATTTTTAAGCTTCCACCTTCACGTGGTTAACCCTATTAGTAGAGATTATAATCTCAAAGCAAAGAGGAGCTCTTTTAGTTGTTATTAGAATAAATTTTTAGCCATTTTAAAATATAAAATTTTAAACAAATGAAAATGAATCATTCACTACATTAATAAAATATTAATTCAATCAAAACTTTTCATGAATAAATTGACGAAAGCTTATTTTAAGGAAAAAAGGTGGTGATCCCACCAGTGCTAGTAGTGTTACACTTGAAGAGAAATGTTACCAATCAATGGCTCATTTTAATCCTCATCCCTAGCACTATATGGTCTTCCAATTGAATTGGTATAAGTCATTTTATGAGGAAAACATTATTGACTACATTTACTATTAATCACTTGATATAAGTCTATTTACAATGTTTCAACATACACAATGCAAACATACAAGTATCACGATCAATTTAATGTATACAATATTAGTATTTATTCTTCATATATAATAAAATATATATACATATATATAACAAGAATGATGAAATTGTAATGTATAAGAACATTTATTCCAATGTAAAACATATCCTTTATAAATAACATAATTTATAAAATGTACACCCACTACATTAAATTAGCTATTTGTTGCATATTAAATTAATAATATAATAAAAATGAAAGACCTAATTATTCTTCATATGTCCAATAAAAAAATAACATAACAGAGCTATGTCCTTTTAGTGTATAAGTGCATTTGATCCAACTTAATTTGTAAATCGTACATACACAATGTTTAATAAAGGAAATATAATAAAAATGAAAGTCATTTGTATTCTTCAGATGTCCAATGAAAAAAAAACAAAAAATCCCACATTTTGTCATACATGAAATATCACACTCTAACAAATATAATTTGTAAAATGGTACATAAGCCATATTCAATCGAGTTTTTACCTCTTATTAAATTTACTATATAATAAAAATGAAAGACAAATTGAAATAACAAAGCAATGTTTCCAGTGTCATAGAATTCTACTAATAGAATCCCATTAGTGGGAAAATTGTTCTTTCATTCAACTTTAGAGTTGACTCCATCTTAGGCTCTGCTTAGCTCATAAAAGAAAAATATAATTTATTTAAATAATATAATTTAACATTCATATACGTGTTTTTGAGGTTCCTCCAATAATTATGCAACATAAAGTAGTATTTATCAAATATTTTGCATTTTGAACAACAATATCTAAAATACATATATGCATGGTGATAATATATTCACATTACCCTTAACATGAAAATGAAAATGATCTCAAATAAAAATGCCATACAAGATGACACTTCCAAAAGATCATTTTTCCCATTCTCATACAAAAAATATTTTTTGACCATTTGGGTAATTCTAAAACCATCTTAAGAGAGTTACGTATTTGAGTTAAAACCTTGTAGTCTTGTTGTAAGATTTTTATCAAAATGGGAGGATTATAGATTGAATGGGTTTAATTTTTAAGAACATGTGCTTCCTCATATGAGACCACATGTTTAAATCTAGAGGGGGAGTTTGTAAACCTTCAAAGGTTTTAGGAATCAAATTGTGATGGGAAGGTAGGTCCTTTGTCACATAGAGGAGGTGATATCATACATCAATTTGGTGTATATACATACATACATACATACGTACATACTATATTATATTATATATAGATATAACAAGAATTATGAAACTATTAATGTGTTAGACATTTTGTCGAATGTAAAACATATCCTTTATAGGTAATATAATTATAAAATGGTACATAAATTATATTAAATTAACTATTTGTTTCATATTAAGTTAATAATATAATAAAATTGAAGCACTGAATTATTCTTCATGTGTCCAATTAAAAACGATAACAGAATTGTGTCATATTAATTTATAATGGCATTTTATCTAACATAATTTGTAAAATAGTACATACACAATGTTAAATAAAGCCAATATAATAGAAATGAAATATATACTTATTCTTCACACCTCTAATGAGAAAAAATAAATAAATGAGATTTTTTCCAACAAGAAATATTGACAAATGTAGTTTGTAGAATGGTACATACACCATATCCAGTTGAGTTTTTTGCCTCTTACTAAATTGACTATATAATAAAACTAAAAGACGAATATAAATAACGAAGCAATGTTTCCACTTAAGTTGGTAGGTGCATATAAGCTCTATCGATTCCAATGTCATACGATTCTACCAATAGAATCCCATTAGTTGGTAGGTGCATATAAGCTCTATCGATTCCAATTTCATACGATTCTACCAATAGAATCCCATTAGTCGGAAAATCTAACGTTGAATGTCATACGATTCAACGTTAGAGTTGCCACCATCTTAGTCTCTTCCTAGCCTGTAAAAAAAATATAATTTATTTAATTAATATAATTTAACTTTCATATAGGTGTTTCTCATGTCCTTTCAATAATTATGTAACATAAAAAAATTAGTATTTATCAAATATTTTGCATTTTGAACAATATCCAAAAGACATATATGCATGGTTATAATACATGCACATTACCCTTCACATGAAAACGAAAAAGTTCTCAAATGAAAAAGGCACATAAGATGACACTTTCAAAAGATTATTTTTCCCATGCTCATGCCAAAAATATTTTTGTGGTGATTGGGGTCATTCTAAAGGTGGCATTTGGCTACAAAGTTGGAACGAGTGGGTATTGAATGCAAGACCCTCGTCGCATCAACAATAATAATATAGAGTTAACAACATAATAAGCTTGCAGGCTGGGCTTTGATATGTCTACCCGCGAGTGGATATAATAAAAAGGAATTTTCATTCCAACAGGTAACGGTGGTCTGACGGTGGAGCTGTGTGTTGTATTGAACTATGAATATGAACAAAAATCAATGGAACTATGAACATGTGGAACTTGACAACAAAACCTTGAAGTAGGGGCATAACCTTGACCCTTTATAACCTTAAGTGTGGAACCTTGACGCAGGAGGAATCGTTTTGGAATCTAAAAGATTCCTTGGAGGCACCCAGGCAAACTCGTTCGCTCTTTTTGGGTCATGTCACGTGAGGGCGCCCATGTAAACTCATTTGGGAAGGTTAGGTCGTGTCATATGAGGGTGTGCCCGGGCACATGTGCTCATGTAAAAAATGGTAGGTTGTGACCAATGGTGGGATTTGTGCATGTTCATGTGTTCTATTTTCTTAACGCTTCTATCTTCCTTCATTCCAGTTGTGTGCTGGCACCCATGTATACTCGTTCGTGCAGGTAAGGTCATGTCGTGTGATGGTACCCAAGAAAACTCATTCGGTTGAGTTGTGTCATTTCGCGTCATGATGCCCATGTAAACTTGTTTGGGTGGATTGGGTCATGTCATGTGAGGGTGTGTCCGACCACACGTGCCCGTGTCGAAAATGTTAAATTGTGACTGGGGGTGGGCATTGTGAACGTTTGTGTGGATTGTTTGCATGATGTTCCCTTGTCCCTTCATTTTAGTCATGTGTGGGCACCCAGTTCCTATTGCTCCTATCGCTCCTCGTCCACCTCTTCCCTCTCCCTCATCTCCACCTCTGGCTCTTCCTCCACTCCCTCCACCTCCGACTCTTCCTCCTCCAACTCTTTTTCCTCCACCACTTCCCCCTCCTGCCCCGCCTCTTCCCCCTATACCTCTTTCACCTTTTCCCCATGTGCCTTCATTGCCTCCGCCTTCCCCCCCTGTCCTCATCCTCCTCCTTATCTTCACCTCCCCACATCCCCCAACCTTTGCCTCAACACCCACCCTCACACGCCTCCCTCTCACTATCCTCCTCCTCTTTCGGCTCCTCTAACCCGCTCTACCTCCTCCCGCCTCCACCTTCACCTCTCCCCCCACCTCCTCCCCCTTCTACTCCTGCTCCTTCCCCTCCCCCTCTTCCTACTTTCCCTCCTCCCTTGGCACCTCCTATCCCTCCCCCTTCACGTCTTGCACCTCCTCTCCACTCCCTCCTCCTCCTCTGCCTTGGCCTCCTCCGCCTCCTCCTCTACCTCTTCCTTCTCCTCCCCCTCACCACTTCGGCCTTCTCCAGCCCCCCAAATGCCCATGCCACCTCCCCCTCCACTTCCTCTCTGCCTTCTCCTCCACCTCATCCTAACTATGAAAAACATAAAAAGAAAAAATAATTACATACCACTTAATTGTCTTTATTTATAGTACTTATAGATTTTCATATTTATTCCCCCACCTCATCCTCTCCTCCTCCTCATTTGCCTAAGAAAAAACATAAAAGAATAAATAATTCCATATCCTTTCATTCTCTTTATTTATACCACTTACAGTATTGACATATTTTCATATTTATTTACGATGATAATTCACATATCAGTACATAAATGTTAATAGAATAAATGATCTACATTAAAAAAAAATGCAATATAAATAATTAATTATGTGATCTCAAATTTAATTTAGAATAGCTTCCTTGTCATTCTAGCAAATCAAGTTAAGGTGGCCAAAATAAAAAATTGCAAAAACACCAGTACTGTCTGCATATGCCAGTTGGTCATTTTCTTCCATACCTTTCCTGTTAAGAGGAATTTCTAATCTAATGGTGCATTAGGACAATGTACCTGTAGCACTCTATTTCAACTAATTTATCACCATCATACTCACATGTATTGTTGTCTTCAACTAATTGATCACCATTATACCATAATAGAATGAAATTGTAACCATTTAACTTTTGTTGTTATTTGTGTTTATATCTCAAAAGAAAATTTAATTTCCTAGAGATGGGTGAGGACTAACTGTGATCTGTAGTGAGGAGAGACCAATATTGATAAGAAATTGTTCAAAATTTCAAATGTGTGAACAACAGTATAATGGTCCAATAAAAGTATAAATAAATGTCATCGATAGTTGCAGAAAAATAATTAGCGTTAATGAGTCCATGGGGATTGCTTGGAATGGCCAGAATTCATGTGAATGGATATCCCTTACAATAAAAGAAAAACATGATTCCGACTCCTAACACTATTCTTCAACTGTTATTCCTCTCCCGGTTGGTCATAAATAAGACTTCCAAACAAGTGCTCAGTATTTCAAATGTGCGAACAAAATTATCCATACATGCTATCCATAATTGCAGAAGGAATTATCCATAAATATTATGCATCCCAAAATTTATGGGAGAAAAGATGTCCTTCCAAGGTAAAGAATTGCTTCATCTTACTCTCAAGAAGAAATTTTACGTCCTTCTCACATATAGAATCATGTACAATGACATTTACGTATATTGGCTCACACTCTACAACATGATTTAACTTCGAGTATTACCAACAGGTTTAGTCGAATTTAAGTGAGTTTATATGTAAAAAAAAATTCATACACTCACGCTATACAGAAAAGGAAGATATCAGTACAGAAAAGGAAGATATCAGTTTGTAATAGACAAGATTTGATATGGTTGGTTTAATATATTACAACAATAATTTGATATGTAGCTTAATAATATTACATATCTTGTAATTAGCTTTTAAATTATAAAACTAAATCTAATAAATAGTCAAGGTGAAAATTGTAATTAAGTTGTATTGCAGAGGATAGTTAAATTAGGAATAGACGTAAGCTTTCTATTTTGACAAATGTAGGCCAACTAAATTGATGGAAAAATTTGTGTTCATCTAAATTCATGGAAGAAATTGTGTGGTGAGTCAATCAATTAATAAAATAGTATGGTTAAGTTGATGGAAATGAAAACAACTTTTAATTCGACAAGCAAAAATAAGCCGGTTAAACGTGATGGATTGTTTAAACTAGCATGAAACCAATAAAAATTTAATTGAATATGGATAGAGAATAATAAAAGAGTTAATTAGATAAAGATACGATAAGAACTTAAAAGCTGATTGAACTCATCTAGTTTATTGGAAATTTAATATACTAGATTAAACAAGTAGTTCAATTATTAAAAATGTTTGTGAAAAGCATTATTAATAAAATATTAAATTTAGATAAAATGGTAGATTCGTTGCAAATTCATGGAGCCATTGTGGGTAAACTATTGAATGAGAATGGAAAGTATTACATGTAGTTCAATTTTGTCTAGCAAAGGATGTTTAAGGGTTTGCATTATATTGATGTCTCATCTCTCCTCTTTTCTCCATTGAGCTCATCCAAGAAATCAACATTACCATCCTCCAACAGCCTAGGATGATATGAATACATTACCAAGAAAAGAACATGTAGTTAAACATGCAACCTTTGGAATTAAATTCACAAAAACAAATGATATATAGATGGAATTTGATGCCATGGCAGAGCTTAAAATCATATCATATAAACGAAATACCATGCCATCCATGCACATGGTCATTGATCTATCCACAAACAGAAAAGACATGATTGACTCACACACAGACAAAACATGATTGACTAACACACACATATGGCCATTGTAAATTCTCTCGTCCTTTATCCACACATAAACAGGACATAACTAACACACAGATCCAGAAAACTTTGACTCAAACCAACCACACAGCCAAACACACTAAAAAATGACAAGAACTGATATATATATATATATATTTCTCCACCAATATTCTCAACCCTATAAGATATATGTACTTCCCACGCTCTTTCAAGATTTCATCGCCTCTAAGTTTTCATGGTTTCCATAATATAAACACAAGTGGGCATTATCCAATGTGATAGGTTATTTATTTTTGTCAGGAATTATGTCAAATTGGACCATTAGTACCATACATACGGGAGTGCTTCTGTTCTGCTCTGACAAGTGCCCAAGTGTAATATGCTGCTTTTGTTAGAGAATATAACAAACTTGATCGGGCTTTTGTTGGAGAATATGCATGGGCAATGTTCAAGTGGAATACGTGGATTTCTTGTCAGAGAATATGCTTTTGTCAAGGAATATAACACATCGGGCATTGTCGTAGTTGAATATGCAGCTTCTGGTCAGAGATTATAACAGACTGCAGGCACCCACTATGCATAGATTCGTTTCAACATTTGCTGAACACTACTTGGCATAAATTGTTTTCAATGTTGGATCAACACCAAGCATCCACTACTCACATTATCTATCACACACTCACACACTAACCCAATACTGGCATGTGCGTTTAAATTCACTTCAATGCTTCAACAACTCCCAAGTTGCTGCTATGATTTCTATGCCTTCTTACTGGAGAAAGAATGTTGAAAGAACATGTGATATATTCAATTCATAATTAGCTAATTGGAAAAATGGAAATTACATTTTCAGTAATTTAGAAATAATAAAAAAAATTAAATTTAAAATAACAAAAATATAAATTAAAAAAAATATTGAATTGCTTTCATTAACGTGCACAGAAAATGCACAAAGTCAATTTTTAAATTGAGAATGTGAACCTCTATATAACATCTTCTGGAACATTGTATACGCAACTTCCAAATAAACTCTCTAGTAATGACGATGAATTCAGAAAATTATGAATAAACAGTTCAATTATAATTAGTGTTTTTTTATTATATAGAAAAATCGATAAAATACAATTTAAAGATGGGTGTTTCTATTGAAAAAATATCTACTAAAATTCATACGGATAATTATTTTTTCCTCCAATAAATAAAATATTCATATAGATAAATGGTTTTTTTGTTCATAATAAAAAATAATTAATTTCTATTTTTCAAAATATTTTTAAATTAGAAAAATTTGAATGGTACCTATTTTTTTTTCAATCTTTTTAAGAGTATTGTAAAATTCCAGCTCTTTGAAAAACTGTAATTACTAAATCTTTGAGGGATTGTTTAGCTATAATCTAGTAGTTGTGAGATTACAATAATGAGGGAAAATATACGGAAGCATCCACTCGGTTTCCCAATAATATTTTGATTTTAAAATACATATATTAATATATGTATCTTTAAATTCACTAATTCTAATAAATTTATTATTAAATATTCCTATTCATTGCACTATATATTAACTCCTCCTAATTGTTTCCCTTCTTTAATGTAACCTTTGACCACTATTCCCACTATAATATCTAATAGAATATGTTTCCCGTAACCAAAAAGTCATTGTGAATGCCAAAAAATTAATGTCTCATAACCCATATAAACCCTAATTTACTGTGATCAGTAGTACTCTTAGAGAATTAGAAAACATTCCACAATGCAACCTCTAACCACTATTATGATTAATGAAAACTGACATTGATTAATTTATAATCCTTAACATACTAACTCTAAAATTAGGTAACCCATTCTGCACTATGATCTTTAACACAACCAATTCTAGAAACTATGCCCCCTAGTGTAGTGTCAGGACAAAGATATTGTAAGTCCTAAAAAGGCACAATGCATATAAAATTTAATAGTTAGCACATTAGCTATAACTTATATATACATAAAGTGGCTTAACATAGTGAAGATAACGATGTATCAAGTGTAGCTCCTTCAAATTAAATTCTATGTGAAGGGAATATAAAAAAACTTGACTATTTTGTGGATGATATTTTGACTATTGACATTAACCAAAAGAACATTTTATGGGAGTCAACCTATGGTAATGATATTTATGAGTATTCATATATGTCCCATTAGATGATATGATAATGACCTATATTTTGTAGATCACTTGAGGCCATAATGTTGGTGTGTCAAGCCCATTTCATCTATTATGCTTATGCTTTCAAAACCTTAATTGTACCTATGTTCCTTATCTTAATGTGATTTGTTGTATTCCTTTATACTAGTAACTAATGGTCATTATCTACTACACTATATGTATATAACAAATTTGTTGGAATATTTTAGTAAAATATAAAATATTGTAAAATATTGGTGCATATTTTAATGAATTGTAAAATCTTGTAAAATATTAGTGAATCATTCACTTAATTATAAAATCTTGTAAATTATTGGTGAATCCTTCATTCAATCTTTACATCAAGTTATTTTTCATTCTTATCCATTTATTCTCTAATAGAATAACAATTATTCAATTACTTAGCTTCAAATAAACTAACATCTTTAGGATTTGGTGGTTCATCACCATCTATATGTTTTTTCAACTCCTTGGTGTGTAACTATTATAGTAACTATTTTGTTTTCTTCTTCAATCAAAACTCTAACAATTGTTGGTGAACACAATTTTTTGAAATTACACAAAATTCCCAATGGGATTGACTAAAAGACAAAATATGTAATGAAATTTAGTTTCCTATATGATAAAGAAATCAATTAACACAAGGTCATTATATAGCCACAATTTTCGAGTTCAAAAATATAGCCCACAAAGAAAAATGTTCATTACTTATTATAACATGTTACAATATAAGTATCATCAGAGGATTTCAACTTCAAAAATGATAATACACTAAAGAGTCTCTCATCCTCCAATATTTTCATGTATTCCTCCTTCAGCCTTTCCCTCAAAAGTATAATTTCATTAAATGAATTTTGTTCGAATGAAAATAGATCCCCTACAATGAACACATAGGAAGCTAGAGCATAGGTCATTATTCCATACAAGATAAATTGTGGATTCTCTAAAAAGCGAAGAAGCTCAAGTCATGTATGAAAGTGACCTAGAAATTAATTTATTTTCCTTAAACTATTAGATATATAAAAAAGTATTGATAATTACACAAAATATGTGGAATACCCAAAGAATAAAGAAAGCCATATATGATTCCCAATATCCTATGTTTCTCAAGTAAACATAAAAAGAAAAACCATAAGGCTTCGTATTCAGGAAAAACCATTGACGTTAACAGAACACTTCTTAAATCAATGATAATTAGATGAAACAAGTCATTTCCAAAAAATGGTTCATTAACGAATAAAACTAGAACTATAAGTGTTTAAGGGACTAACAAAAATTTT